>JADLZL010007191.1:0-89351 GCA_015844335.1 Chrysopogon serrulatus
GATAGGTCTTTTGTCCTTATATGTGATTGTTTGGGCCTGTGTGCTCTATTTGAGCATTTATATGGGCGTGTCTTCTTTTGTTTTGTAAGCTGGGCTTTTTTTTTTTTTTGTTCATGCAAAGTCACTGGATGCAGGCACATTGTCGTTGCTCATTGGTGTTGTCCGTTATTGGGTTTGGTGGAAACCGTTTTGTAGTTGTGTTGTCAGTTATTGGGTTTTTTTTTTGTAGGTGTCCGATTTGTATTTGACAGATTTCAGTTTTGTTTTTCTGTCAGATTTGTTTGAGCTGAGTTGTCAGTTTTTTATTGGCTGAAAATATAACAAATTTTGAGGTGTAAAATCTGTTGACAGTTATATAGTCAGTCCCCTCTAAAAATACTCAAGTTTTTAAGACCGATAAAATATGATATGTCCCTAGACATAAATTTCTCAACACCCTATAAATGTCCGATTTATAAACATTGTTTGATTAAAAAAGGGTTTCGAAAAACATCTCTTTGTAAATTAAACTTGACCTGCTAGACATCGTAATTGTGTGCCTAATGATCGAGCAGTTACCTTGAGGAATGAATATCACTACTACATAAAATTCATCACTATGCCTAAGTGGTGACAATGATGATGTTAATCTTCATCACCACTGAATTCAAATTGGCATCAAGAGAGCGAGGATAGTTGTTGGCTCATTATATGAAGTTATGAACGGCGATGATACTAAGAAAAGAAACAAAAAAGATCTAGTTGCCAGCAACAGCTCCTACCCATCCATCATCGTCACTTATTTTCCTAGCCAACAATCTTCTCCATGAATAACCCATGATCACCCCCCTTGCTAGATCTAGGAGAGGGTGATGAAGGAGATCCAGCGAGAGGAGAGAGAGAGAGAGAGAGAGAGAGAGAGAGAGAGAGAGAGAGAGAGAGAGGGGAGGGGGAGATGAAGGCACCTGAAGCTCAGAGAAGGGGGGACTCTGGTAGTGCTCGAGGTCAGTCGAGGGGTGCCTAGCTACACGAGTTGCCCATGCGAGGACCGTTGCTCCAGGCCGGGGCAATGAGTTGCCATGTCAATCCTCCCAAGCTAAGGCCATTGTGTCACCGTGCTTCCGCCCGCCATAGGGTCAAGGGTCACGCCCGACACATGGTGGTCAGGGGACCTGCCACTACTAGCGAGTGGCTAAGGGGGGCATTACCGCCTGGTGGCTGAGGAGGGGATGGCTCCTAGCCTGTCTACACCACACGATGAGGGAGGGGGAGGGGAGAAGTGAGCTATCAGCTATAAGAAGGAAGTAGATGGAGCAGCTTGGTGTGGGGTGGGATTAGTGAGTTGCGTACACGCCCATAGCGGCCATGTGGCAAGCGAGATCCATAAGTCGATGGCGTCAAGGAAACAAACCGGGGAGAAAAGGGTGAAGGCGGGCTAGTGATGTGTGTGTGGGTGCAGACCTATGACCCGTTGCCATATGGCACCACATGCCCTTGCACTGGGTGGGTGCAAGTAATGATGAATTCAAATCAGATCCGAACGGATTCGGATACCACTATTTACCATATTTTAATTCAGATTCAAATATAAACATGAATATTGTTAGATAGTAATGTAAAATGGATATAGAAGTCCAGATTCTGATATCTACTTGATTCTGAAGATAACATGCATCTATCTTTCGATAATTTCACTGTATAATAAAATCATTATGTATGAATATGAATGGATTTAAAATATAGCTACATAACACCGTGGCTAAAAAGAAATTATTTTAATCAATATTTTAATAATTAAATATATAAAATATAAGAAAATTATATATTATATATATTAATTACTAATTGAAATAGATAAGACCAAAATTTAAATTATATAAATAAAATAAAATACTAATTAATATGATTAGCCATATTAAAATTAATAAAAATTAGGATTTATATGCCTTTAATAATATTAAAATTACGTTAGTCTTATATAACTTTTAAATAATACTACATATGATCTGTTATAGTAAATTTATTTTTATTTAAATAGTTATTTAGTCATAATGGTAGAATTTAAAGGTTTCAAATTAGTTTGTACTTGGCAGATAAGGATAATATCAGATGTTTCATATTTTTTACATATGGATGTAGAATAGGATAAAAGAAAAGAATGACCTTTAAAAATGAATACGGATACATCCACTTAACATTCATATTTAAATTGAATACGAATATGAATATCTATTTTTATGCTAAAACGGATATGGATTTAGGATGTTTCGACCCATTGCTACACAGAGTTTATGTTGGCCACCGTTATTTCAACGACAGTTAGTCAACATATAGAGTAGGGTATATGTATTACGTAGGTTATAGATATGAATACGCATGTATAATGTGATTTGAAAAAAAAAGTGAACATTGTTGTATATTTGGGCTCATCTTTAAGAGTACCCAAAACATTCTTTGAATCCAGAAAGTTTGGCACTATTGAAAAAAACGCATATCCAATAACTCCTAAAACCACCTCCCAATCTTTTGGCACTTGAAGAAAACACCCCGATACGCGGATCTTTACGTGCACGTAGCGTTGCGCCTAGAAAAGAAAAACAAGTAGGACAAGGTTCCTTATGCAAATGTACAAGAAAAAAAGTGATTGGTGTGATTTAGAAATATTTTAGGATTTCTGTTGTAAAATCACCTTCTATCTTTTAGGGTGGAGATTTTGAAAATCATTAAAGTTGTAGATTTTTTATGTCACCCAATAATATTTTGTAAAGGTTGGAAACCCAGTTTTTTTTTTCTTTTTTGATAGTGTTAGAGATGCTCTAGGAAGTATCTCGCCCCGTTGCGTGTGGTCTCGACGCGCGAGTGATCCGGATAACTGGAACAACGGAAATAATCAAGGGTTCAGTGTTTCACGACAAACAAAATGATACCTTTCGAGGTCTGTTTTTGTGTCCTACTCGCCAAATTAAAGGAATATTAGCATCAATCTTCAAGGAAGTTGATCGGGCTGCACACGCCTGCCACACGTAGTACACGCGAGTGTTTTTCAATTTATATATACAACTTAAAACACTCGCTTAGTTTAAAATAATGCACAGAATTTGCACGCATTAGGGCACGTACAACCTAGAAGCGCTTAAGGAAAGAGAATATAATAAACAAATGCTTAAGAGCCTTAACCTACAATGGGAAAAGCGCTAGCATTCCATGCAAATCTGCTGCTCCCATCGCCGAGGAGCTCCCCGGAGGGGATCGGGCCCGGGAGGAGGAGCGGGAGGAGCAAGGGAAGAAGAGCGTGAGCTCCTCGGTAACTGTAAGCGCCGAGGTAAAGAAAGAAGGCGCTGGACCTTTCCAGCCTTGACAACCGGAGCGTAAAGAAGGCGCTTGACTGGCGCCGGCCGTTCAGTCTGTCGTCAACATGGCGGCCGCCAAGCCAAGCGTCCACGGACGGGCAAATGGGCCACCAAAAAATTAAGACATGTGGGCCACTAAAATTACCCAAATGCCAACTTGTTGGAGATGTCCTATTTTTTCAGTTGCCATTTAGGATTGAGACTTGGCAAAACTAGAGATTTGCCAAGTGATGTTTGCAAACTTGTTGGAGATGCTCTTAAGAGCCTTAACCTACAATGGGAAAAGCGCTAGCATTCCATGTGGAACTGTAAGTTTCCGAGTAAAGGCGAGCCTGTGCTCAGTCGAAGCGCCCGCCAAACGTCCACGGTGGCAAATAATCATGCAAATACTGATAAGCGCCTAGCTAAGCAGCAGCGTTGTACGTGGTCTAGGTGAGCCTGTGCTTGCTCCGTTGTTCTTAATCGGCGGGCACGTCTTGCCCACCGGCCAAAAAATTATAAATTAGCGTATACTCCATTCATCTCAAATTAAATCAAAGCATCTCAAATTTAATTAAATTTATATAACAAAATAATAATATTTATCATACCAAATAAATATCATTAATTTTTTTTTTATTAATCATATTTTAAAATATACCTATTTGATGATATAAATTTTTGTAAATTACTCTATTATTTTAGTTAGATTTATAATATTTTGACTCTCTAAGAGTTTTGAAATAACTTACAATTTAGAATAGAGAAAGTATATATAATTGCTAACTAGTCACTAGTAGTACGTAGTATGCACTGCCTTCTTTTAAGACTGTCATTCCACTTTACCATCAGCCATGCCGACCACCTCTTACATAGATTATAGGTTGCTTTTTTTTTCTTAAACCTTCTCTCGTTTTCAGCCGACGAGAACTTAACGTGAAGTTATTTATAGGACGTACAGGAAATGTAATTTTGCTTACTTCACCACATACGGACAAAATTAAGAAGACCACCTGTAGTTTACAAAGTGATGAGTATTCAAACTAAATTTTGATTAAACTATTGTATTTCTTACAATAAATATTTCAAAACAACACTCCGCTTGAATATATTTTGGGTAAAATTTCATTGAAGATTATTTTAAATTTTTTATGGATTCTCATATGAGTCCTCCAACTAAAAATGACTATTTGGATTCTCAATCTAATGCAAAGCCTACCACGATATGCCTTAAAAAAAAAGAAAGAGTATAATTTAATGGTTATAAGAGCCTCAGTAGCATTTGAGGATCTTAGTTCGACTCTCCATGAGAGTAAATATTCTAAGGATCTGGATTCGACTCCCCGTGAGAGCAAATATTACAGTGTTGTGTTTTCAATAATCTATAGACATAGACGTTCTCACGTTCACAAGTCACAAGGCGCGTATATTCATCCCCTATAAACACACACGCAGGAAGTCACTACACACACCTCCTTGATGACGGGAATATCGCCGACCATTCAAAGAAACCTGTGCCAAGTCGAGGACAAAACTTAAAGCCTAATAGGCAAGTTATATCACAAGCAACCTAACAAACTGATCTCAGTTCTCGTTTTTGTGTGGAGGAAGGTACTGGTGCCAACAAGAGATAAAACCTGAACACATGATTTTAATGTTGATAATGTTGTAGGTGACTTCATTTCTGGTCCCTGCGCTTCTCGAGTGATGGTATATTTGGCCTAGCCCACTTTTTTTTTTTTTTTTTGAGAGGAGGCCTAGCCCACTTAACACCCACATGCATCCCCGCACAGACGAAATGAGATTCTGGCAACCTGAGCTGGGCTGTAATGTTGGGCCGGATCACTCTGATGTCCAGCTTGCAACTGGTCAATCGGAAACTGTTCATTTTAATCCAAAGGGAGATGCATCCAAAGGAGTGGTCTTCTCGTCAATCAATAGATGGTAGTATAAAATATTACTTACTAGGTGAATACCTCACGTGTTGATGTGGAAATTGCTAATATTTTAGAATAAAATTACATATACAAAAGGATAAATAATTATAAGTTAATTTTAATGAATGACATAACGCACTGATGTAGACAACTAAATGTATGTTAGTGGATGATGAGTCTTAATCATAATTGCAAATGCTAGTTGACCATAAATGCAATCTATAGTGGACTAATAAGGTGGATAGCTTACATGTTCAAAAAATAGCTAATAAGGTTTAGCTTTATAAGAGCTTATAGATTTGATGGTCTTACTCTAGCACTATCTCCAAAATAATACGGTCTCCAAATGTCATATCTATTTTATTGTTCTCTTTGCTTGCTCCTTCACCGGCGCTAAAGCTGACAATGGACTGAGATCCAAACTAAACCCGCATCAATCCAAATCATGTATATGTAAAAGTCAAATCCAAACCAAATTAGACCGTGACTTCAATCATCCACACCAAACCAAATCACTTGCACGCTCAACCCATTAAAATACATTTCCAACCCACCAATTCACTGGCACTTCATGCTATTATTTATATTTAGCCATAAGCAAAAGCAAAAAATAAATAGATAGAATAAAAACTCATTGTTAACTCTATTATTGACAGTCAAACCAAATTATTAGCATGTTTCACTCTAAACCAATACAGCCCAAAAAGTAAAAAAAAAAAAAAAAACTAGGCTTAACCCAAACCATTGACAGGTTCGGCGCTGCGTCCAAGAGCCGTCAGTGGCCAAACTCCATCGGTGGCCACACCCTTTTTCCCTCTAGGTCGAGCGCGGACGCACCAGCAACGTGCCGCGACCAATACAAAGCTTGTATGAAGGTTGATGACATAGCACGACGCATTGCGTCTTTGTCCTACTCCTATGTCCGATTGCTTCGCTCAGGCAGCTCCACCCACCCATTCACGCCCGTTGGGGCTAGAGCTCGCTCGTGCGCCTTTGCTCCAGGGCTTGAGATGGCACACCGTAGCTCGCCTGTGTTAAGGGGCTCGACCATCGCCGGCAGCCGCGCTCGACCTCGATGCCCGCGCTTCCCCTGACCCGTTCAAGGCGGCAGCCAGGCTCTTCCAAGCTCGTCGCCTCGCTTGCCCGCACCACACATGCCTAGAGGGAGACGGATGGTGTGGGTCCCATTTGGCATGGAATTTTATGCATCGACGCTCGCTAGGCGTAGCGGTAAAACTTTCTCTCTTCTCTTCTCTCTCCTACTTGGGTGTGCCATCAAGAGTGGTAATAATGACCTGTTGCGGGTGTCTTGAAGGCTGAACGTATTTGTGAGAGAAAGTGGAATAATGTGTCTTCTTCGGTTTCCTTTAAATTAAGCTATGACTAATGTATGGGATATTGGGATAATCTAATTTCTGTTTAATATTATATTAAGAACTAGTGACTTGTCCGTGGGTTGCCACAAGATGATATACTCCCTCCCTCGGTATAAAAAAAAGGAAGACGTTGTGGGTGTTCGTGCCACAAGTTTAACTCAATTTTAGAAAATACATGTAATATTTATATCTCTAAATAAATTTATTAAAAAACTAGATTCAAAGATTTTTTTGATGATACTAATTATGATACTAATTGATGATACTTATTATTTATAAAAATTATTCATAGTTGTTTCTCGAAAAGCAAAAAAAACCTTTTCTTTTGGGATGAAGGGAGTACAATTTGTTGTGCGGTGCCTAGCTATTGTTGTTGTATTTATTCAGTTGTGCTTGGCCCAAGTTTAAATCAAACTAGAAGGATATCCCTAACGTTGTTGTGAGACTTTTTTTTTTTTATAGAAATAAAACATTTGTATGTATGATCGAATTAAACCTACAACATTCCATTCTTATCGAAACTGAGGATGGAAATGAAAAAAAAAATCATAAAAAATCTAACAAAATCAAATTGAGATATAAGAATGATGTAATGACAAAATAAATAACAATATATGGATGTCTTATGTATTTCTTATAAAGTAATAATTGCGCTTAGTAGAGATGATGTGGATAGCTCGCTTTAAAAGGTTGAAAGTTAGTAAAATGATATGTCTATTAGTGGAAGATGATATGAATAGGTAGTGAAAGATGTTGTAAATGGCTTGCATATTAACACAAACTTCTGGATAGGATTAGCTTTATAAAGAGATATCAATAAATTACAAAACTCATAATAAAAATTGACAAAAGAATAATTGCATATGGCAAATTGATAAAAGATTGAGTCAAAGCAAATAAGTGGCTATTCCTACTTGAGTTCAAGAAGGAGGCAGGATGAGCCACATATTCGCACCTATGTCGTCGTCATGCGCATGGACTATGACGGCCAGACCATGACATGAAGGCCGATGTTGATATTTGTCGATATTCTTTTTAGAAAAAAGAATTTACGGGCTGTTCGGCAGAACTTATAAGTCGGCGAACAAGCTGTTAATTTTTATTTCGGTCTACGCATAAGTTTTGCACTCAACAATCCCTTATTACAATTGTAGTCTCCGGCTAAAAGAAACATGCTCTCAAAGAGCAGACACAAAACAAAGAAATAAGACTGCTTTGTGATTGGCTAATGATTGCTGATGGCAAAGGAAATTTGTGCAAAGCCTCTATATGAAGAAGCCGTGCAGAAGAGCCAACAGTGCAGCCCCAAAGGTGGAAATGTAGACACCTGCATTGAAGCAATCATGACTTGTATGCATAGCAGAGACGTATCAAGATAACATTTGTAAAAAAACAAAACAAAACAAACATAGTAACCTATTTTCTTGAGGACAATTATGTTAGTTAGTTGCTGAAACAAAAACCTGAACTCTAAGTTAGGGATCAAAATTACCAAACTTTAGGACCTTTTATCTCCTAAACCATTGGGAGTTAGACCTGAAACCTTGAACCAAAATGGTAGAGCGCTATACACCAAAAATGATTGTTGGTAAAGCCAATTAAGTTGTTTACACATGAAATTGAGAGGAGGGGATCAAAGAACAGAATTGGTTCAGAGTTTGCACATGAGACCACAACCGAATCAGTTCAAAGCCACGCACCTGCTTGCGCGCCGGATGCCACCGGATGGAATGGTCACGACTGCGGGCGACGGGGAGGGTGCACCAGCGCAAATGCGAGATGGCGAGCGCGGCCGCCGTATATGATCTCCATCAGCACGTTGTTTGATGGAGTGAGGCAGGGAGGGCCGTCGCTGGATGGAGAGCGCGAGCGTCACGACGGATCACAGGCACAAATGTGCGACGACGATCATGCAGCCGCCAACCGACACTCCGACAGATCTCCACTGGCCGCCGGCTGATGGAGCCGAGGCAGGGAGGGCGCGGCAGCGGCCGAGCGGCGTCCTGGCGATTGCGGCAGATAGCAACGTTGGGCGAAGGGGCCCTGGAGATTGTGCCACGGAGGCACGGAGTGATAGCCAGGGGCAGGGAGTGTAAGTTTCGCGCGAGTCGTGCGCGTGAACAGCGCTGGCTCGATCTCGTTGGCTGCGGGAGAGGATGATGCACAACATCTGGATCATTTGATTTGAGTGAGTATAGAGAGGAAAGGCTCACAATAGATCTAGATGGTTCGTTTGTAAAGGCATGTTTTTCTGGGTATATTTTTCTGTGTCGATGAAGAAGGATCTTTTCAACACGGGGGCTTTTTTGGGTTTAAAAAGAAAACGATGGTATATTAATAGGGTAGATAGATTCATCACTATTACCTTAGACTAGTATATTGCCCGTGCTAACGCTACGGTGATATTTCAGACATGCAATTTTAAAAACAAGGTAATACACATATTTGTTTAGGCCATCTTCTATGTGAGATAGATATAAGATCCAAGCTAAATCCAAGCCTAAAAGGAATCATAGAGTGAATATATTAATGTATCCATAGAAAATTGGTCTGCTATGCATGAATTAGCCATCAGATCATCTAAAAATGAGATGTGTTCACGTTCACTAAGCTAACTACCATAAGAATGTCATCTATCTCATCAGACAACACGTATTTTATATGGACAGTCAGCTTTTGCACTTTATATGTACTCTGACGCAAACATAAAGAAAATTAGAAATGTCACCTGAGTGCTGCATAATAAGCACTTCATGTCAATATTAAAGATGAAAATTCACATGAGAAGTGACACGTAAATTTGGAAGATCGATCCATATTCCAATACACCTTTCTCACGTCAACTACAAAAAAGGGAGTTCTGAAGATAACATATTTGGTAGAATTATTCTGATATTTTCTCATATAATGATCGGAAGTATTCTTAGTCTATAAACCAAACAAGAGAAACGTCAGATCGGAAGCATTCTTAGTCTGTAGACCAAACAAGAGAAACGTCAGAGGCTGATCAAATTCAATTTTGTAGGAATAGCATCACATACCCAATCATCAAATTTTCTAGAAGTGCTTGCATGATACTTTCTTTCCAAATGAAGTAAGAAATTTACATTGTCATCAAATTTTCTAGAAGTGCTTGCATGATACTTTCTTTCCAAATGAAGTAAGAAATTTACATTGTTCTGAATGGTAGAGGCAATCAAGTATGTCGACGGAAAGCAAACAAGTTTATACATGGGAGATTGGAGAAAAATATATTAGAATATGTAATAATTTTTAGCATAAGAAACCACGAGAACAAGTGATTCAATCTCGACTTCTCGAGGGTCTGCTATAGACCTTGCTTACGTATCTTTATCTCTCCTCTAACAAGCAGTAACTAATCTTCTCTCAAGGCATAGATATATTCACATATTTAATATGTTAGCTTGCTTGACATTGCACTGAAACTCTAAAGTGCAGGTGTGACTAATGTAATTGATACCATACCAGGTCAAAGCTGGTGAAGTCTGCAGCCAAACAGACACCGGATTAATTCGCATTGGCAAAGCTACCTGCACATGCATTGGTAGTGCATATCATCGAACATATTCTGAGCATGGAGGCTTCAATAAATGGAAACAAACGCCTGAAGCTACCACATATACCTGCACGGAGGGCTGGTGCACGTGGATCATGGAAAGCTTGAAGCAGTTTGGGGAGAAGCCAAGTCGTCGTCCCCATTCGCGATAGCCGCTGCCTCCCACGGTGCTGGCCGCCGCCAACATCTCCACCAGCGCGGCCATGGACAAGATGACACCTCAACCCGTGGCTCGAGTAGTGACAGGGCAAACATGCTCACCGTTTTGCTCGTGCATGCATGCCGCCGTCGACCGTCGACCTCCAACCTCAGCGGCCGGTTGGAGCGGAGGACTGTCGACATGGGATTTGGCCGGCGTTGTCGACGAGTGGCGATGATCCACGCATGCCGATGACGGTACGGTGGAGGACTGGTGGCGCTCTCGACGAGCGGCGATGATCCAGGCGCGACGACGACGGTGGAGGACAGGTCGCGATCTGAATTTGATTGGTCAATCATCAATCACGGATTGACGCGTATATCACGTGCTGCGTGCCGCATGCCGCACGCCGCGGATGGGTTGCGGGCCGAGGAGGAGGACCATACACGCGATCTGGTCCGTCCGTGTGTGGGTGAGTAAGGAGAGAGAATGTTTAGAATTAATCTGGTCAGTTGATTTTGATGGTGTTGAATTGCTGGGTACATTTTTTTTGTTGCATGAAGGGAGGCCTCCTCAGTGGGGGATGTTTTTTTGGTGGACATAGGAAAGAAAACTTAGTGCATTAGTAGGTTGATCCGAGCATCAGCTGTCCAAGTACCTCATCCTCGTCACCTCATCTGTCGATCTCGTGGTCTCACCTTGCACATTCCGCTTAGGTACCGTGACCATAAAATCCGATTATTTCATTGCAGATGGCAGTGTTCCTAAACACGATGCCGTTGGCGATGAAGTAATTGGACTCTACGACCACGGTACAGTTGCTTCTGCTCATAGGATTGATCTATATCCCTTTCTTGTTTAATTCCATGCTTCTTCATTTCATTCCTCGATCAGCTCTCTCCTTATATACTGATCCAACAACGAGCAATGCAAGAAAGCAGTGGTGTTCTGCCACTTTTGTTGCATGCATGCATTGCCAGCAGGAGCGGAAGGTTAGTTATTATTAGCGGCTATAATAATAGCCTAGCTAATTTTGGATCAAGAACCTAGTTAATTTTAGATAAATCCCGATGCTGGGCGCATGGCGATGGGGCTGCTTGCTCTCTTGATGGGTGCCACCTAATACCCAGAAATTTCCCATTCAACCTCTTTGACGTCAACCAGGCGGACCCTACCAATAATGCCCCTGCCTGCAAGGTTGCAACGGTCTGGCACTCTGGCTCCCTACGTTTGAATGAATTTGAGTTTGCCTCCCTGCGTTCGAATGAATTTATAGTCAATATCGTCACACATTATCAAAAAATCATCACAGACTATGGGCTCAGCCTATCTAGACAGGGCTAAGTGGACTTCTAGCGATTCCACGACTATCGTCAACTGTCACAGATAGACACTTGATATATGATCGTTTTCAATTCTGTGGTCACAAGCTAGTAAGGTCTATTTGGTTTGAGGACAAGAGTGGATGAGATATGGTAGTACATGAATATAAGAATATGGATATCTATGTTGTCTGTTTGGTTGGATGAATATGACAAACCATTTTTTATTTTGAAAATAATAACAAATTATACACTAACACTTATTTTATCATGATAATTGCTAATTACAAATAAAATATGTTAATTAGCATCATTTTATTATCCTAATTAGCATACAAAGCATGCACTCATCAAAGTTAATCCTGACATTATAATTACTAAGCAATAATATAACATACTAATAATCTCTAATTATTTACTAATGATAAAGATTAGAAAACATAGATGAGCTTGCTAGACAATTATTAGGTGGCAAGGAGTCCAACATCTGAGAGAATATTTTCCTATCGGGAAGATTCATATTCAGCCTGCTCATGAACCAAACACAATTGCTTGTTCATCGACAAAAAACATGGATGAGCTCGTCAGACAATTATTAGGTGACAAAGATATCCAACATCAGAGAGACTATTTTTCTATCAGAAATATTTATATCCAGCAGCCTCATGAACCAAACAGCACTTCTTCATCGACTACCATCTCTCATCCAGAGATATTCAGCAAAATCAAACACAACCTACATAGTATACCAGTACCACACATCAGGATATATATCACAGGCACGGGCCAGGCCGAATCCAAGCCACGAAGTAGATCTCAGGCCCACGCGATCCAATCGGTGGCGCCCACGCGTCCCCACGCCCACCACGAGTGGAGAAGGGCCGCTCTCACGCTGGCGGCGCACCCGCATGGCCGCATTTCTTCCCATCCAAGAAATGGTATCTCGATTCTGAACCAGCATCTCCCGAGCTCGATTCCCAGCATCTCCTGGTTTGGTCAGATCCCCCACTGAGATGCCGTTCCTCCAGCTGTTTTTGCCAGCACTGGCAGCGAATTAACCGCAGCTTGCCTTTTTACATGCGAGTGCCTGAACGCTTGCTTAATTAATTTCAGTTCAGGAAATGGGTATTGCAGTCTTTGAGATACTTTGGCTCTGTTCCAATATACTGTACAATAAATTAAAGATGAATGCAATTGGTGCATCAGCTCAACTCCACAAAAGGCTCAATCATACAGACCTGGAAATGGTTCATCTAAAAATTGGAAGCTGAATAATTGTGGATACAATTGTTTACATAGCAATATATTAGCAATCATAGGTCTGCATTTCTTTTTTTTTTTTCTGAGGCACAAAAACTACTAGCACTTTACCAACTTAAAGTGATGATCATACGTCCTATTTGCAACATCTCTTCATCAAGCAATTTTATTCTTAAGTAACAAACTATACACAGAGCTACTACGTGTCAAAATGCAACTTATATTATACTAAACCCACAGAAAATTGCAAAATGCTCAGCTGTGCAGGTGAAACTTGCAATAATTCCAGGCGGTTCACCTCACCAGTGCTTATTCGTTCCCACTCCGCCACCTATATATACGCTTCCCACCCAAACCCATCTTCTTCCATCCCTCACCGCACCACCACCACCACCATCTCGGGCCCACCTCCCTGCCTCTTCAACAACCGCCGAGACCTCCCCGCCACCAGCAGCACCACCACACCGCCGCGAATGGAGCTCCTCGGCATGGTGCCCGCGGAGGCCATTGCGCTCCGCCTCTACTCCCTCCCCGCGGCGGCCGGCTCGCTCTGCGCCTGGCTCGTCGCCGCCTTCGCGGCCGCCGTCGGCCTCTGGCGCATCCGCGCCGTCACCGTCAGTGCTTCCAACCCCAAGCCCAGCGCCGGAATTCGCAGCGCCAGCGCCCTCATCGACGACGATAGTCAGGAGCGACAGGCGCCTCTGCCATATCTCGGGCTGCCATTATCGACGAGCCGCGGCGGCCGGTCGTCGCTCTCGCTCCGGCCGAGCCGTCGTCCGCGAGCGAGCCGAGCACGCCATCCAAGGTCCGGTTCACAGCGTACTACGGCGGCTCAGGTGACGACGACGACGGAGTGGTGGACGGAGTTAGGAAATGCGCGGACGCGGACGACGACGACGACGACGGCGCGTGCGGCCGCGACAGCGAGGTGGTTCTCAGAAGGACGGTTTCAGAGCCGGCGAGGAGAAGAGCGGCGACCTTGGCGACGGCGCCGTGGGAAGAGAGGCAGGAGCTGGCGGTGAGGCGGAGGAGTGACCTGGGTTGGTACCGCCACATCGACATGGCAGCGCTCGACGGCAGCGTCGTCAGGCTGTGGGACGGCGACCTGACGGCGTCGCCGAGGGGGCGGCGGAGGAGGGCAGGATTGGAATTGCAACTGTCATTATAGGAGGTAGTGTGGTGAATGCATGTATATTCTACAGTAATTTATTAAGGAAAAAAGGGATGTTAGTAGGAGGATATGACGATTTTGTGCAAAAGATTGTCATAAGTTATAGCCAGGGCAAATGCCTCTTGTGCAATCGTCGCTGATCTGAAAAGTTTAAAGTTTAGCCCCTTGGTTTGGTAATAACAAACCTTGCTATGTCTTACATCAACAAAGTGTGGCGTGTTCAGTTTATTACATGATTTGACCATGTCACAAATCACGCCTACGCTAATAATTGTAATGAGAAGATAAGAATATAGATCATAGATATACGGATCTTCGAATGAATATAACTATCTAATCTAACCAATGGCGCCACTCTTACTTAAGAGTATGTCAATAAGTAAACTTGTTAAAGAAATGTGATGTCTGACTGTCTGTACTCGTTGAGTACCCACTGAATATTCGTCAAATTTAGTGAACCACCGTATGTTGGGAGTTCATAGTGGCCCTGCTTTATTTTTAATTTCTCTGTTCGTTAAGTATAATAACATAAAACAGCATTAAAAAAGAAGTAAACGAAATGCTACATCAGGTGTAAACAGCCCTGAATTTGTCTTGAAATTTAGAAGGCAACAATACAGCTAGCCATGCACTTGGATCAGCATCGCCCAATATTGCTGCAAAGCTTCCCATAAACAAGTTGAATCCTACTTGTCACCTAGCAAAAAGCCTTGCAAAAGTTCTTACAAAAATGTTTAGGTGGTTTGAGAATATTCAATTCAAAATCCATTCTGGATGTTAATAACTTTTGCTTGATACCCGGCCGGAGTTGCGGAAATTTGCAACCGATTTAGCCACTCATGGATGTTGCCAGCACGCAGCTCGCCACAAGCCACAAGGGGCTAATGGATTTTTTACTTTTTTTTTTTTTTTTTTTTTTTTTTTTGCGAATAAGGGGCTAATGGATTTGGTGGTGGTGAAGGAATAAACGGCAGTAGCATGAGTTGCTTTCCAATGGATATGGAAATTCTGCAGTAGTACTATACTAACTATCAAGTGATAGTGGTCGACATAGTTGTGCTAGTATGGAGCCATGATTGAGTGATTACGTGACGACAGGCTTAATTAAATGGGGCGATTTTATTTTCACTGATGTTGATATCTGCACTACGGCTAGTGGTAGCAGGGAGAATATGCTCGTCATATGCTACTCGGTAGTAGGTGAATTGTACTTGACGGCCTTTCAAACTCGGGTTTATTCCGGTGGCGACGGAGGCATCATCTTTGAGATTCAGAGGGCAAGAAGATCACACGAGCTCACATCCAGCGGTAGTTGATTGGTTCACATTCACTGCATCTCATCAAGGACGATTCAAAAAACCTGGCGTGGAGAACTTGGTTTGCTGAACCTGCTATTGCGAGCTCAGCATGGAAATTGATCTTGCAGCTGCAAGCAAGCTGGGTATCATCAGATTGGCAGGACAGGAGCCAGTGCTGAAACTGACCAAGCGACAACGCGATGTCCATTGACAAGGAACCCGGTTGCGAAATACTGGACCTCCGAGCAGCCTAGTGCGAGGCGAAAGTGACGGGTTGTCAGTGAAGCTCTGCTGTCATCATGTCTGTATCCGAGCATGAACATCGCTCTCCTCCCGCGTGGCCGTTGCCCCCATGGGCGGATCGATATAATAGATTAATTATGGGTGCGCCCGCACCCACGGAAAAATGGAAAAACAGTGATAATATTCAAATTTTCATCATATTTATACCCTCGCGACAAAAACATATGCACCCATAAGACTAGCGCACCCCCTTGACTAGCTCTGCCCCTGGTTGCCCCACCGGCTATCGGTGGAGGACAAGTTGAGCTCATGATGCGGCTCCGCCCACCGCTCTGGCATGGCGTCACGCGCGCTTGACGTCGACGTCTTGCAGCCGCAGATCCATCGTTCGCGCGTTGCTCGGTTGCTCCGCTGGAGCCCGGAGCGACGCCTCGCGTCGGGATGTCGACGATGACATGCTAGTGTAGGGGGCTCCTCGAACAAACAGCCCAGATGCCCACGCCTTTCCTTGGGCCATTTTGCATGGCCTAATTAATTTTGTATCAGGACCAATTTTTTAAGCGTGTTCGGCCCTGCCTGCCTTGGTAAGTTAGTCCTGATGCTGTTAATGGGCTTTGAGTCCAGCGGCTTCGGCCCAGTACAGACTGAAATCGTCCAAGCGACCCCAGCAGGCCCTCGACTGACGCCCAGGCCCAACGCATTGCGAAATTACCTGGACTGGATTGAACTGGAACCCTCCTCCACTACCGAGCGCCGTGCCACAATCGCCGGGGATAAGCTTCCACCGCGACGTACTAGTCAATGTCAAGTTGCCAAGATAGCTTCCACAAGCATCACGGGCGGGGAAGATTCACATCACATGGAAGAGCAAGACTGACGTATCCTTCTGTCCTCCAACTTGCCTTACCTTGAGGCAACGGCATGGATCGTTTTAACAACTCACATGGGCAACCAACCACCAGCAAAGCAGGCTCGGAACAGTCACGAACACGCCTGAAGAATGCACGTCCAGACTTTCAGAATGGCAGCATGTGGCTCTCCTCGTATATTCATTGATTTCATACTGTATATAACTACTACCTAACTATACTGTGTACACGTATACCATGTCTATCATCAATATATCTTCGAGTTAACAGCCTCTATCCTGCCCTTTTTCTCTTTTTTCTTTTTTTTTCTGGTCAATATATATTTTTGAATTGTGCTACGTACTAAACTAACCCTGTGCTTTCTTTTATGCTATGTACAGTTCCAGATCAGGAGGAGGAGGAGGAGGAGGTCAGCTTGGTTTGTGTCTTGCATCTGTGCAAAATTTTCCCCGTCTTCTTTACCCGGTACCTAATGCTATCGAGATCAGATCAGAACGAGCATTGGCTGCCCATTCTCTCTGTCTCAGATTCAGAAGTACTCCTTGTGGAAATGGAAGCGAGTGCCCGTCTTGTGGCTCATCTCGTGCGACAGAGTCTTCAGCTCCTTGGCAAGCGTCGGCGCGCCACAGTAGAACACTCCTGCAGGCATGGTATAGCATCAGAAATCATTCCTGGGGATGTTGGGGAGATATTTTAGAGCTGATTGAGCAGATTGTTACCAACGGTCGAATTCGGATGCTTGGAGGCGATCCGGGTGAAGACTTCCTTCCAGTTGGGTCTGGCGAAATGTGTCCTCACCTGCCGAGTGCAAATAAAACGCTCAATTCCTTATAATTTATATCTGCAATAAGAACAGAGGATCTTTGGACATAATCTTGTGTCACTAGTTTCAGAGAACTGGCATACCCTGGTTCCTGATACTATGTCGACGCCATGCTTGGCATGGTTCAGAGCCTGCACCATGGACAGTAGAGTTGTCCGTGCATCGCGTTCCTCATAAACACTTGTGAGGTAATTGTGCAACTCTATGACACCCTGGTTTCAACGAGTTCAATGTCAGCATAGAAAATATTGTGGGTATATTGTTAAATATTAAGGGACGATCAGACATCAAGATGGATGGCAATGTAGCATGAAGCAAACTGTACCTTCTTGTCCATTTCTGCAACCTCATTCATCACCCCTTTGAACCATTCAAATGATCCGGCTTCTCGGGTGACCCAGTAAAAATGTGCACGGCTTGTTCTGTATGCTCTCTTCCGGTTGCTACTCGCTGTTGAGACGCTAAAGCTGTTGGCGCTGTCTTCTGACCTGCTAGTCTCCATTGCCAAGTCCTAATAATCACAAAAAAAAAAAAGATATGTAAGCTATAAATGGAATTCAGATATCTGCAGAAAAAAGGTTTAAAATTAGAACAAATTAAGATAATACATTACCATCAATTCGTCAGCTATCTTAATGTTATTAAGCAGATCCCTTAGAATGCTTATGAATGGTGTTGCCCCGATTCCGAGGCCGACAAGAAGTAGAACATCGTAGTTTCTAAAATCCTGTGCAGGGGCACCATATGGACCATCTACAAGTAATTTTGGCAAGCTGTAGAACAGAAAACAAAGACGTTCAGTTTCAGATCTATTTAGGTATGTAAAGAAGCAGCCATGGGAAAAGAGATTAATGGACCTTCTTGGTTCTGCCGCACCTAGCTCGCTAAATGAAGCTCTTCTGTTAAGATGTGGTGAGAAGTAGTTCTCGACAAATATGCGCTTGAGCTCTTGTGTCCAGTCACCATTTGTTCGGATGTGAACACTGAGGTAGTCATCTCCAGGTGCCGAAGTGATGGAGAAAGGGTGCCTGCAAACACAAAGCCGCAGCAGGTTGAATACTAAATTACTAAATGAACTGAAAACTAAAGAGTAGATTGAGGAGATTCAAATCGGGAGTCATACAAACCATTCAAATGGAGAAATCATTGGACATTGAAGAAATATGTACTGTCCACTTCTGTACCGAAATCCGTAGGGCTTTGACATTGTTATGGTCAATACATTTCCAGGTAGAAGACACACCTGCAGTAATGAAATTTGCATAAGAAAATTCCCATTGATTGATTTAATTTTGGCAAAAAAAAAAAAAAAGATTCTGTCGTTTTCGAAAAAAAACATTATGTTAAATACATAGTTTCTGTATGGACGTGCTTCTTTCTTGTTTTGACACTTTGTTATGGTTACTGCAGTACCTAATAATACTTAGATGATTATTCCATTCAGATCTAACAGTATGGTGAAAAAAAAATAGAAACATCAAACTGCTTAGCATGAGGAAAGCCCTTAGATGTTAAAACCAGTAATTACACCTATGTATTTGATGATGTGATTTGGCACAAGAGCACCCAGGAAAGAATAAAGTAATAAACAACCAACCAAAAGCATGGACCTTCGAGACATGGAAATCATTAGAGAGTGACAGGCAATTTCTAAAGGATAGAATTGTTCGAGGAGGGCCTATATTCTTTTGTGCATGTCCTGGTAGTGGCAGCATGACTAGGCCATAAACCCATAACATTCTCTGTTTCTCATGTCCACATATATACACATCCCCTTTGTTTGAAAAGGAAAAAATGTGCATCGAAGCTAAAATAATATATCAAACTACATGGAATCGGAACTTGTAATGGATCCCTAATTACAGAATCTGCGCAAGTTGTTCTGTTTTGTTATTCTTTGAGTGCAATTTGTGCATGTTATCAATGAACTGTCTAGTGTTAAATACTAAGCAATCAACATGAGGACATAACCAATTCAGTAGTACTAGGGGTACAGATTAAAAAAAAATTGACACTTGGAAGCTGCACAAATTTGCCATTTCAGTTACCTCCAGAACTCACCTTGAGAATTTTTACAGTATAAGCATTTGACCTCAAGGCTCTAAGCATCCTTTCACCAACATAGAGCACCAGCGGGACAGAAATGTACATCCATGTCTGAAACCGCCATGAGATCAGTATTAGCGTATATTAAAAAAAAGATGGGCTTAAACTCAACATCAGCCCCTGAACAAAGAACTGCTGAAATGATTAGAGGGCGTGCAAAAGTCATGTCAGGCAAACAGCACCGCTGGTTCCACATGACAATGCTTGTGAGGAGAAATTTCTACATGGCATCGTTCCAAAGAAGATGAGATAAACAATACGCACTAAAAATAGCAGGGGATTGCCACTCAGCTTGGCAGCTGTCAGATTCCAGAATGCCGCGACGCGACACAGTGTGTTTAATACTTGAATCGTTTGTCCCCATGCATATAGTAGACAATATTTCTAGCTCAATGAATATTCAGAGTTGTAGTGCTGTAGTCGAGGATAGCTCTAACTACCGGGCATTTGTCCTGGACATTGGAGTGTGCTCTCTGACACCCGAACCTTCGTGGTTGCGCAATTGCAAACGACATATATCCAAGCAAATCAAATAAATTGTTTAGAAACCGCAGTTCCCCTGCCTTTATTGAGACATGCCTATCGAATTCAGAATAACTGAAATCCAGGAAAAAGCAAATACTACTAATCAACAAGATCCCAAAAGGCATTCTTTTCGGATGACTCGGTAGAGCACTACTGTATCCGCCACTCTGCCTGACATCAACATGAACCTACCGCACCTGCGACCCGGAACAAACAGAATCCAACGCCGCTGAGCTATAACCAATTCCGCCTCTGGAAAAGCAATCGCGAATTGCGAGAAGGCATCAGAGGACCCCTCCGCATTCTCCCCCCTTGAACGCAGAGGTGGTCCTGGCCGGCACCTCTCGCCGTCACAAGGCTCCCACTACAGCACCATGCCAAGGAGAAAAAGAGCCATCGAGCAGCGTAAGTAAGCTCCGTGCCACACAGGCTCGCATGAATCTGAACTGTACGGGATTTTCAAGCATGGTCACACACACACACACACACACACACACACACACACACACACACACACACACACACACGGCCATCAAGTTTCTAGGGGCGAGTGGCGCCTAGTACAAGGCCTATACAGGCCTTTTTTTTCCTCCTTCTGTCTTAGCAGTATTCTTTAATTTCTTTCTTTCTTTCCGTCTCGAGTTGTTTCTCTTTTGCCTTTCACTAGCACGCCAGGACTAGAGTATAGACAGGCTCTTTAATCGGATTCGATCCCAAGACGAGAATGAGATGCCGTCGGCACCAGCACCCTCACCCCCGTCCCCATGCCATGGTCCCTTTACAACTCATCAGGCCTCCTCCTGCGTGCGGCCTTGTCCCCTCGGATTAACAATTAACACCGCATTCGTTGGGCAGCAGCAGCAGCATTGTGCTGCCTCCACTCCACACTCACTGCCTACACCTACATGTGGCAAGGGACCCAAGGCGTTTCCTTCCACTTATTGTTAAGTGCAGGTCACCATTCATTCATCTGGAGGTTTGGTGAGACGGGAACGACGGGCACCAAAGTCACGCTCCATGCCAAATTTTAGTGGCGCGAGAATGTGGAAGCTGGGAGACTTGTCTAGGCCAACCCACATCCACATGTATGTATGTACACAAACAAAACTGTGTGTGTGTTGAGTGACGAGTTCATGGGGCAAATGTGGAAGCGGAGAAAGCAAGGGGTCTGGTCGTCGCGTCGCCTGCTGCATGCCGAGGGCAGTAGCCAGTAGTAGGTAGGTGAGCGGCCGCGTGGATTATACTATACGCCGGTGGGGGCGGTGGCCATGTGGTTTGGGTCAAAACGAGCTGCTTGCTGCGTCGCTGATCGATTGACAAAATGTCATCTCTACTCCAGCCGCGAATTAAATGTGGGCGAAAGAAGAAGAAAAAAGCGCCGGCCGGTACACTGCCACCACCAAGAATAATGGAGCACAAAGGAGAAGCTTCCTGCGCATGCATACCTCATCACTCTGGAATGGAAGCTTAAAGGCGAAGGCATGCGATGCGACGACGCCCGTCGCTTGCAGATTCGGGGTGTCGCGTCGCGTGGTGAGTGTTGTTGGGCTGTTGGCGCAGATAGACGCCCAGTGGTAAAACTAAAGCGACATGAGTGTAATGTAACAGAACAGCAGCCCCGCCTCCCCCGTAGGAGAGTGGGGTAAGGCTGCTAGTCTTTAGGATGATGGGATTGGAATGGAACAATGGATTCATTATCCAGCGGATGTGCAGTAAGTAGATGGGGGGGGTTTTAATTTCGCGTACTGCTAAAACAGTGCTTCCTCCAACCTGTAAAGCGCAGGGAGGGGGTGCATTCGTGATTTCGTGGCCATTGATACCACTAATAAGGAAGAAGGTCCATCTACGTCGATGATTAGCCTTAGCGCAATCCCCACCAATTTCAGCGCAAGATCCAAAGGAAAAGTGCCCTGTAAAGTGGCCTGATCAACAACGATCTAGCCAGATCCACCAACAAGTGTAGGACCATCATCATAAACACTCATACGTGTAGGCATACAATCGTACCGGACCTATGGACTAGTAGTATGGTTCATGAAATCAAAACTAAAATCAAAATCAAAAGAAAGCAAGAAAGAAAGAAAGGACACTGAGCTTATATAATTGGCCGGTAGTCCTCTGCTGGAAAAATGATGTATTTGGCCTGGCGTTAAAGACAACCATGATTTTTTAAGAGCCCCCGGTCCCCGTGCACGTTCAGGCTGGGGCAGAGCGACCCCCGACCTGGGATGTGGTATGGTAGCCCACACCTGAGCTGAGCTGAGCTGACAGGATGAGCGTGGGGGGCCAGAGTTCTTGAACTCGCCGGCAGCGCAGTTGGTTCGATCCGTCCGTGGATCTGCCGATCCCGAGACGACGAGGACCACTGCGGCGACTGCCCGTGTGCCACGCGACAGCTCACAACGACGACTGCTGCCGCCACCGCTACCCTATTCGCATCTATCGATCCCCCATCTGCCCTTGCCAACGGCCGTGTACGGTGTACTCCGTACTATTGAAGAGCCGAGCCGGACGGAGCCGCCAGGAGTCCCGGACGCGTCGCTTCCCTTGACGATTTCGACCGGGGTAAGAGCAGGTCTGGGCTGGCAAGCATGGCGCCGGTTTGAATCCGGCGGCACCGACACCTTGTTCTACGGCTGTACGTACCCCACGTCCCACGGCGCTCCGCCCTTCACCGCACACCTACTCTAGAGAGTGGCATCGTCATGGTAACAGTAATCCTCTGAAGCTGTTCATACCGCATGGCCAAAGAGCAGATGATTGACTTTGCTGTGAAACGCAGACATTGCTCACTGCTGAATTCCGCCTGTCCTATGGACGCACGCACGTCTCCTGCCAGCTGCCGTGGCCGTCGGTCCGTGGAGCCGTGGCACGTTTTTTCTTTCCTTTTTGACCTTTTTCTCTTTTCCTATGGATGGATAACTGAGATTGCCACGAGGCGTCGTTTCTGGAAGAAGAAGGCAACATAGCGGCAGCGGCAGCGGCAGCGGCAGGGACAGGGAGTCCCGGCCCGCCCGCGACAACGGCGTGTCCAAGAAAAGGGACGCGGTCGTGAAACGGGCTGTTACCATCATCACCTCTGCCCGCCTTTGCGCGCCGGGCCAAAACAGAAAACCGTCACCCTCCCGAAAGCTGCGCCACACGTCGCAACCAGACCAGCCCAGCCACCTCTCCCTCGCCCTCGAAGCAACCAGCAACTAATAACCTCGTGCAAGCAATGAATCGACCAAGTATTGTACCACGGAACGGATGATGAAGAATGCCGCAAATAAATCAGACCAAGTACCACGGAACGGATGATGAAGAATGCCGCAAATAAATCACACTCACATGACAGAATGCAAAAGAAAAGCAAAAAAAAGAGAGAGATGCACGTAGCAGTACGTACCGTCTTCTCGTACCACCTCCGGACGAGGAAGAGGAAGTATCCGTGGACGAGCAGGAGCGCGTACACGATGCCGAGGAGGTGGTGCGAGTACCAGAAGGCGTTGAAGCCGGTGAGCCGGTTGAGCGGCGCCGGGAGCCGCGACGTGATGGCGGCCGCGCGCGCTGCCGGCGCCGGGCCGGCACCGCAGGCCTTGGGCTCGCCCTTGCGGAACGGGTGCGTGGCCAGCGTGAAGGAGACGGTCATGAGCACCACCATGGCGACGCCCGTGACGCCCTCAGTCCCCGACAGGAGCCCCGCGTACGTGGGCTTGTCCGCGCCGAACGCGCCGGCCACCAGCGAGTACTCCTCGGGGCTCGCCGCGATCACCCGCGGGAAGTCGCACGCCAGGTGGTTCCCCGCGTGCAGCGTGATCCCAACCACGATCGCCGTCGCGATCATCTGACGACATGACCAAAGCAGAGCAGGCCGCAGAGAAAAGGAAATTTCAGTCAACAACAACACAGCATAAACTTCAGTTGATCCAGTTCCTTGGAAATTTTTAATCAAAAAAGAAAATGTTATAGTTACGGCAGTGAAAGTTAAACGCAATCGCACGTCATGGTCTTTGCTTCGGTCACGAGCCGTTACCTACCGAACTGACAGTGCCCGGCCCGGTTACTTTCAGAGAACAACAGCCGGCACCACTGCTGGGACCCACCAGCGACTGGGACACTTGTACTAGTAGCCCTTTGGCGGCGTGGGGCCCGCTTTCAGGGACAGTTTGTCGGTTCCTCTGGACTTTCACCGACCGGGAAGCGGCTCTGACTTTTGACTGGACCGTTTACTGGGCTGGGCCTGGGCAGCACGCAATTGTCCGTCCCAACAGGGGGCAACGGATCTTCTGTGCCGTACGGCTCCAATTACCGCCGGGACAGAATCATTAG
This sequence comes from Chrysopogon serrulatus, assembly GCA_015844335.1. Taxonomy (NCBI): domain Eukaryota; kingdom Viridiplantae; phylum Streptophyta; class Magnoliopsida; order Poales; family Poaceae; genus Chrysopogon; species Chrysopogon serrulatus. The sequence goes on from JADLZL010007191.1 coordinate 24,266, forward strand.
ACCGCGTGTCCTCGCCGCTGCCCGCCTGCCCGCGACGCGGCAAGGAACATGTGATGGAGACTTGGCTTGCTGCCGCCTGCGTATCTGGGGTACCCGGTAGCCTGGAGTACATGTTGTACGAGTAGTATGGGGGCGACGGTATCATGCATGGCAGGTCGCAGGCTACGGTATATTGTATAGTACGGAGTATGCCCAAAGTCTCGAGCTACCACATGGGGCCGCCGCAGCCTCGGCCGGCAGCGGCCCTTCCACACGGGATCCGGGAACCCCTACGTGGGCGGCCAATCATTGGACGCCACGTTCCCGCCGCGTACGAAATGGCCGCCGCGCCTCGTCCCCGACGGCGACGGCCGAACCAACCACCGACCCTCTGGCCGCCGGACTATTTTTGACCGTAAATAACAACCTCAGAGTCCTCGACCGCTTGGATGTTTTACCATCATGGGCGACGAATCTACCGTGAGTAGGTGGCTCGCCACGTCGGACGCGGCGATATTTGCAAAACTGGCTGTGGGGCCGCCAATATGCATGGACAGGGAAGCGGTAATTACCTTGTGGAAGGTGATGTTGTCGTCGAAGGGGACGAAGAAGCGGGCCCAGGAGGAGCGCAGCCACGTGAGCGTGTTGCGGCAGACGGGGAGGAGCACGAGCGCCATGTTGAGCTTGAGCGTCTCCGCGGCGCCCTTGGCCGTGGGCAGGCAGTACCCCATCACCTGGAACGCCGCCATGCGCCGGTACTGCACGAACTTCCACACGAACAGCGCCGCCATGGCCGCGAACCACAGAGCCAGCACCCACGCGCGGCGCCAGTTCTCCTCCGCCGCCACGCGCACGCGCGCCGCCGCCTTCCGCACGCCCCAGCTCCCGCGACGCGGAGCGCTCGGGTGGTCGCCGCCGTCGGCCCCGCAGCCGCCGCCGCCGTCTCCTCCTCCTCCTCCGGATCCTGGCACCGTCAGCGTGCCGCCGACGCCGAGGTTCTGGCTCCACTGGGCCCCGCTGGCCGTGCTCAGCGGGCGGCTGTAGTTCATGTAGGTGTCGCGCTGGAGCAGCAGCGCCTCGAGCTGCCACAGCTGGCGGCGAGACAGGGCACACGTGTCAGTACGGCGGCGGCAGCACACGTGGTCCAACTCCACCAGTCAAAGTGACAGACGGCAGGCAGGAGCCGCCGTAGCCCGTAGGGCATGCCATGCATACGGCCAAGAACATTCATCGCTCTCGCGTACCTCAATGTAGCCAAGGTTCTCCGGGTCGAGCTCCTCCATGATGAGCGCCGCGTACTCCTCCGCCTGCTCCTTGAGCTTCGCCAGCTTGTTGGCCGACGCGCTGAGCACGATCAGCTGCGGTGGCAGGACACCAAGCCAAACGACTAGCTGGATTAGCACGTGGATCTTTTTTTACCGCAGTAAATAGTAGGAGTGATCAATAATTAATTAAACAAGAGTAGTACTAGTAGTATGTGTGGTACACTACACTAGTAGTAGGAGTACTCAAGTAGAAGCAGCGGTTTGGTAATCAGAGCTGAGCAGGGTGCCCACAAGAAGAAGGTTCTAATGAATGGTGCCGAGTGCTCAGCTCTCTTTTGGGGTGGCAGTTCGAGCTAAAAACAGCAGAGATGCATCATGCATGTGCAGGGAGAGGAGTGAAGAAAGAGGATTAGAAAAAAAAAAAAGTGTGGTTAAACAAGTCACCTCCTGTACTTCCTCCCTCGTTATCCTCCCGTCCACGTTGGTGTCCACCCTGAATTTGGGGCCAAGAACGGCACCAGGAGAAGAAGAAGCTTATCAAGAATCTGCTTGGGGGGGCAAACCGTGGCGTAGCGCAGGTGCGCACGCATCGGGAGCCGGGCCGGATCGATTTGTGACGTTACTTGGGCATCCGGGGAAAGAAAGAAGAGAAATGGGGAGCTCAGCTGAGTAGTACATGTCGAAGAAGATCTGGAGCCGCGCGTCGAAGCTCTGATCGGAGATCTGGAGCCAAAAGTCGTAGAGCTCCTCCTTGGTGATCCGCTCCAGGTTCTGCCGCCGCCGCCGCGCCAGCGCGTCGAAGATGCCCACCGCGAACTCCTTGGAGTCCACCATTCCTGCATCAGTTCAGTTGGAATCCACCATGCGGGAACAAGGACGTCGCGATTAGGATCGAGCTGTTATCGTTTCTCGCATGTGCGGATAACAATGTGAATTGTAGCCAAGCAGCAGCAGCAGCAGGAGGTACCGATGCATTCGCCGAAGTCGTCGCGGGAGAGGAGGCCTTCGCGGGCGAGGTCGTTGAATCGCTCCTCGACGCGGCGCCAGAGCTCGGCGGCCTCGACGGAGCCCGTGGTGCGGCTGATGAACCGGAGGCCCTTGAGCGCGCGCCTGGCGCCGGCGCGGGAGCGGTTGAGCTGCGCCTGCTCCCGGCGGCGCTCGCGCGCCGCCATGGCCGCCTCGCGCTGCAGCTCGGCGGGCGTGGGGCGGTACGGGGACGGGGACGGCGACGGCGAGCGCAGCCACGCGAACTTCTTCCGTATCCGCGACGACGTCGACGAGCACCGGCTGAGGCGCCGCCGCCGCCCCTCGGACGGCGCGCGGCGCGGCGAGGGGGACACGCCGAAGCCCCGGGCGCCGGCGGCGGCGCCGGGGGAGCGAGGCGGCGCCGTAGAGCGCGGCGCTGGTGGGCGTGACGCTGCGCACCACCATGGACTCCTCGTCCAGCTCCAGCATCACCTCCACCAGGTCCCCCTGGTCCGCGAGGAATGCCGGCAGCATGCCGCCGCCGGGGCGCCGGCGCCGGCGGCGGCGGCCGCGGCGGCGAAGAACTCCTCCCCATAGGCGGTAGTGTAGGACTCGTTGTCGGAGGCGTCGGTGTAGGTGGTGGTGGTCTGGTCGTCCGCCAGGTAGTCCGCGATGCGGCGGTGGCCGCTGCGCCGCGCGTTGCTCCCGCGCGTCGGCGTCCACATGGCTGGCGGCAGCCGCGGCGCGAGCGCGAGCGCGACGCGAGAGGTGGCCTCCGTCCGCTCCGAGCCGAGGCACGGCGGTGGTTGCGCCCCGCCACGCCCGGCCCTTTTATTATCTTACCCCCGTAGCCCGCACCGCAATGCGCCCGTCAGCCAGCCAGCCAGCTATCCCAGTTCCCGTTACCGCAGGCGGCCGGCCGCGGCTGGGCGGTGGGCGGCCGGTGATTCCTTCGCGGGCGCGGCGCGGCCTCCTCCTGGCGCTTTTTTTTTTTTTTTTTTTTTTTTCTCTCGTTTGCTTCGCGGTGCGGTGCTCCGTGCTCGGCTACTGCTGCGTCCCGCGGTTCGGCCACGGCGCTCGGCTAGCTTAGCTTTTGGCCGCTCTCGGCTTTATGAACGAGTGCTCGAAGCGAGCAGCGCTTTTTGGAGGCAGGCTCGCTCAGGCTGTGGCTGTGGCTGGGCTGGGCCTGGGTGGGTGGGTGCGCCACAGTCCTCGGCACGCCCCCAAAACCAAGCTCCGTGCGCCACGAGTCCGCGGCGCGGCGAGGTGCTCGGTTCGGGAGACGCGGTCGGTGGGCTGCAGGCGCTTCCGAACGACGGAACGAGCGAGATGCGGTGGACAGCGCGGCGCGTTCCTTGTTGCAAAATCGTAGCAAAATCCAGATGAAGAGGGGTCGTTTGAGAGTGGCGGATTATGGTGTGATTAGTGTGCTTTCGTTTGGCTATTTTACTTTCGACACAAATTTGCTAATGATTCGCCTATTTTGAACTGAACGACATGCGCGCGAAAACTTGTGTAACTCATCTCATGATTTTGAAGCTCCGGCCATGGTCCTGCCAGCAGTAGCTTGTCCCGAGACATTTTTTTTTTTAACAATTTTTATTTAATGACCCATTTTGAGAAAATTTGACGATTTCTAGAGATCCTTGCCTCCATTTTTAAACGACACTACAACTTGTGTCTAGTCATCTCTATATTTTTAGAGGTTTTCTATTCGTTAACCTCTACAGAAGGTCTTGTTGTGCTATTGCAGTTCACATTTAGTTTCGAAATTGTATACCTACTCCCTCCATCCTAAATAATAAAGCATTTTAAAAATCCCAGAAAGTCAAAGTTTTTCGATGACTAAGTTTAGTGAAGCTCTCTTTCAAAGGATCGACCTGGTTCCTTTGTGCGTATATATTGAGGGCAAATTGTACTCCTCCATCCAACACAGGCAAGAATCCGAATTGATCGGATGTCCTTGAGTGCAGGGAGGAAACTGGTACAACGGTGTGAGGTCTTAGTGTTGTCCTAGCCATATATTCGTAATGCATGCGTTGGATGAGGAGGAAGTCGAGAAGCAAGCTATAGCCAAGTCTACTCGCTCATAGCGGAATGGCGTGGCAACTGGATAATCGTCATGTTCGTTTGTCTTATCAGCCGTTAGAACAGTATTTTTCTCTTGCAGCAAATTAGTCGATTTGTCTTATCAGCCATCTTATATGACCAGCCCAACACTCCAAATAATCCGGACTGCAGCTCGGTTGCACATTTATGTGTTGACGTCTCGGCTGGCGACAGGCTTCAAGAGCGAGGATCATCCAATACGAAAAGAGGCTGTATAACTGTGTGACGGACCATGAGCCGACGACGAAGCAAACTACGACACTTGGTTGTTTCGCGTCTCAATTCGCCTTTCTGTTTTGAGCAAATAATATAATTGCTACGCTCGAGATTGTAATCGACTTATCTCCGAGTAATTAATTAATTACTCGGAGATATAATTGGCCTGACTGGTTGCTTGAGCTGGAAGTTTAAATAGATGAATGAATAGGCCTGGTCAACTATCGGAGGCTGGAGATGACACCATTAGTTTTTTCCTCTCTCACTTTCGTTTTAGTTCTGACAAGGTATCATCAAGGCATTTCATTTAAAATGATTTTTTTTCTACTCCCTCATTCGTCAACTCAACAACTGAAAATGAAAAGAATATCGAGAATGGCATCAAATATGTACTACTTGCTACCATATTTGCTCGCTTGCTAATTGTAGTCGTTGGCTCGATGCTCTGTTGCCGGATCTGGGTGAGCTAACCTGACTGAAGCTGCTCAGTAGCATCGGACGGGAGAAGTTCATCAGCCCCCGAATGGTCGATAACTCTACTGTTCATAGTTATCTATCTGAGCATTTGGAACAATAATGAATGAGAAAGCACTGTGTAATACGCAATAAAAAAATTATTGACACTGCCACAAAAATAATTTTAGAAGACAACCTCTCTAAACGTTTGACACATTTAGAGACCGTGTCCATAAATGTTTAGACACCCTCTAGGAAAATACCCAATTAAACAATTATTTATAGAGATGTGTGTCTTAAAGCGAGCGCTTGAAAATCATGGATTAACATAAACGATCACCTTAGAATGTCTGTCTTCTTAAATTGGCTTTTGAAAATCGCTATCAGCAAAGTGGACACTCTAAGCATCGAATTAAAAAACCGGTTAACAGAGACAGACATCTTAAGGTTGCACTCAAAATAATTCATAACTTTTTACATATGAACTCGGACAAAGACATATTTATACCAAAACTGTAGTTCCCAACATGATCACAACTTTGAAGTTGAGAAGTTTCTTATTTGAATTTGCTTAGAGTACTAAAACATCGATGGATTATGAAATTTAAAATTTTCCAATCAACCTTACATGATGACATGTATCTATATCAAAGTTGCAGTTCTCAATGCAATCAATAACTTTATAGTTCAAATTTTTTTATTTAAAGTCATTTAGAGTCCCGATTATGTGTTTTAAATCTATAGATTATGAAATTTAAAATTTTGACTTTTCAACAATTTTTTATGCTTGTATTAGATGATACTTTTTCCTTTTGGAGGCAAGATCGCAGCCAAAACTTTCCACAGTAGCCCACAACCTTGAGTGCTTGTCAGCAACATCTAGCTAGCCACCTAGGAGCCAAGTCTAAGAGTAACGGATGCAATCAATCGAAAGCTCGACTTGCTCAAGTGCTCAAGGTGTTTGACAACACGTACAATGTCTCCCAAGCTCTCTAATGCCACTAAGAGCTCTCATAAAGCAAGGCACACTATCCACACTTTGGATTTGTCTTCTCAAATCGCTATCACCCACACAAGGAGGTTTAGAAGTGGGAGGGCAATAGCAGCAAGCCAAGTGGGAGAGTGAGAGCTATATATAGAGTCTGTCCAAAAAATTAGTCATTTGGAATCTATCAGAGCAACCTAACCTAGCTGTGTTTTTTTTTTTTTTTTTTTTTGCAAAACAATCTAACAATTGTGTGACATACCTATACTCAATGATTAAAGATAACAACACTTAAACCAGTTCTTGGGCCTTCTTTAAATCTTTTCTTGCCACATTTATCATGCATACTAGAGGGTCTTCACTACTTTACGGTTTGAGCATGTCAACCTTGAGCATATGACTTAAACCTATTCACCCATTTGAATTTCAACCATAGGCTTCAAGTCACTTCAATGATTCAACAATGACTTGATCCTATTCATTCCATGACTTCCCATAGCTCTACTCGTGCAAGACTAAATGCAAGTAATATTTTCTTCACCATAGCCTCGCACCTTTGGCGCCCAAGTCATCGCTTGGCCTTCACCCTTGCTTGGTCCTTTAAAACCCTTTCCTCACTATCTTCACCATTCAAGCCATCCCAAGCCTCATAGTAATTTGAACCAACAATAAGCATACATTTGAAACCAATTCATTATCCTTGATGATTTTACTAGCAAGATTTTCTAAGTGAGACCAAGATTGGGTTGTCCTTCGCTACCTATCTTCACCTTTGAAGCCATCCCAACCCACATAGTAATTTGAAATCAAGATTGGGTTGTCATTATAATCACCATTGATGACACCAAGTGATAAGTACACTATAGGGAAGTGTATCAACATTGAGGACACCAAGTAAGTATACTATAAAAATATACTTCATAAGAAATCAAATGATACTCCCTCCATGTCCCTGTAGAAAGTCTTTTTTAGATTGTGTTAAGTCAAACATTTTAAAAATTGACTATACATAATTTTGTTGGGTTGAGTTTAAAATATTAAAGTGATGTAAGTAGATTCATATTGAAATGTAGTTTTGTAAAAATGTATATCTTGACTATTGACTATACTTTATAGGAAATAGTAACAGTCAAAGTTTTATTTCTGAGACTATGTCGATGTCCAAAACAACTTATTTTAGGGACATGGAGTTTAGTATCATGCATAAGTACTAATATTTTTTCGTAGTAAAGATTTGGTCAGATTTAATAAGTTGGGGTAGTAGATATATAGGTAAAAAAAAAATCAGTATCAGTCTCTTCATGAAAACTTCGGAGTAGTAAGCACCTCGGTAGTGACTTCGTCGTCCTTCAAAAAATGGTGATTAAGTTGTTTTATATATAAACAAAAAATGGTGAGCAGTAGTGACTCGAGGGCGAATCAGCGTGGCCGCGAACCTACCACCGAAGTGACCGGCGCAGACGCTCAGTTCGTTCCCGCGATGGTGACGGTGACAGAAGGTAAAAGTTTCATTTTTTACTACCCAAAAGGGAAGAGGGAAGACCGTTGCCATCCGCCTTCTGAAGAACTGACGCTAAGGAAAGCAAAAGCTCTCCTGGGCCTGTTAATTTACCCAGTACGGTGACCATCATCAGTCCGCCACTAAATGCAGTGTGCAAAGCACGGCTATCATGCCTCTCGTTTTCACCCTTCTAAAAGATAATGTATGCAAAGAAAAAAAATATAAAGAGGAGGGCACAGGGACCATTTCCTATGTGTTAGGGGTACAGAGATTGACTAAATTACACTTGGTGATTGCGATCCAGCTTCATGAGCAATCAATCAGTTGGGTAACGCGTTGTTAAAAGATCTTATCCCAGAGATCCTTCTAGAAGCTTCTGATGGGAAAGGGATACTGGCACTATTATAAATTCCTGTTAGACTCCTTTTCTATATATATATATATATATAAAAAAAATCCTGTTAGACTGTTACTTCATTCCATGGTGAGGTTCTCCTCCCCTGCAAGTTAAAATCCAGATTTGCATTGTAGTGTGCCCGGCCCATCCTTATGAGTCCCATACAAGGAGAATCTGGCCGCTTCGTAGGAGTACACAAATCACACAACTTTTGGGAGCTAGTAATCAAGCTGGACATATGACAGTTATGCTTGCTTAGTTATAGAGTAGATGCCTTTCAATTAAGGTCACTAACGACTAAAGTTAAAAAAATGCAGTATATACATATACTGACTAGAAAGACTGCATGGTTATAGAGTCTTGAAAAAGGAAATAGTAGGTGAAAGTGATAGAGCACTAGTACTACCACCACACCACGGCTGTTGACGTCAAATACCGTGATCAGCACGTCGGAGACTAGGCAGAAGATTATGCGTGGCCCAAAAATCTTGCAAGGCTCAATGTATATACTCCCTCCGTATCATATTTAGATGATGTTTTGGACAATGACACGGTCTCTAAAGTATAACTTTGACTTCATATTTTTATAAAAATACTTATTACAAAGTGATATATTTAATACTTTTATAAAAATACTTATTACAAAGTGATATATTTATACTTTTATGAAAGTATTTTTCAAAACAAATCTATTCATATAGTTTTTATATTTTTCAAATTCAACAACTTAAAAGTTATTCATGATTTATATTCTCAATGTTTGACCCAAGCCTTATCCAAAACGTCATCTAAATCCGATACGGAGGGAGTATATAGCAGCATTATTATGGTATGATATCCCAGTTTTACCTTGAAGTCAAAGTCTAGCTTTGTTTGTAGTGGCTATAGCTCTTTTGCCTGCAGAAAATGCGCATAGATAGTTGGTGAAACACGCATTTATTTGGAGACTTGGCTTTGGGGTCTTCCACTCCCACAGTTCCACTGCATTGTTTTTCACTTAGTTTTTTTTGAGGTCAAGCTTCGGGGGATATTAAATCAATCCCCACCTGATTCATTCAATCCACTGATGTCTTTCACTTGGTATTAGTCTAACTTTGTTTTCACAACTAGTAGTAACCAATAATGAGCAACTTGATGGAAATGTACCCTCGAGTTCGGATTTGGGAATCTTTTGATGATATGCATGTAATGCTTGTCAAGGCTAGCTAGGTCTAAATAAACACACCATGCATATGCTCTAGTGGCTTCATTCTATTAGCTAGCTAGAAGCCTAGAAGTATGTATATACTCAGGCTAATTAATTAATTTCTTTTGGGGAGATTGTGCAATATAGAGAGAGTATGCATGGATGGTGCAACGACTCTAAATGCAAACGGTGGACATGAAAGGCAGCTGCCCGGCCGGTCTATACGGTCGTCGCCGGCCCCGTCCGTCCGTCCCATCTGCAGCTTCTTCACACATGCAAGTACTGCACTGCAAGGGGTACAAATCACAAGCTGCTAGCTGGTTTAATTTCCAACTAACTAGAACTGGGCGCGGCGTTGCCGCACTAAAGTAGCCCTCCTTTTTTTTGAATGGTTTAATATGTGTTACAATAAAATTGGTGATGATTTAAGGGTTTGGAGTGTGTATATTTATATTAAGTGGATAATATTAAATAATAAAGCACCTTTAAGGCCATTTAAAACTTATATGTACGACTTAGTAATGTTTAAAACATCAACTTTAATGTAACATATAATATGTGTCATTTAAATTATTTGAAACCTTTCTATTTTATGGTCAATGACATTATATAATTTTGATTATTATTGATGTTATATGAATTTAATTTCTAATCTATATATTCATATTAATTTTAAGTTCTTTAATTATTCGTAAATTGGCTTTTTTTTAAAAATTGTGAACTATCTATTTATAAATGTTATTTAGTTTTATCAATTTTTAGTATATTCAATTGTTGAAATATGATTCTATACGGTCTTTGGTTGTAATTTTATTTTATTAGATGCTGTTATTTATAAGGATTATATAATTATATTTTTTGCTAAAACTATCAACATACAAATAGATATATGTTAGTTTGAATTTTTTGAAAAAATTGCAAACTATTTATTTGTAAATATTATTTAGTTTTGTCAATCTTTATCGGTCTTATTTGGTTGTAATTTTTTTTTATCAGATTTGTTATTTATAGGGATTATATAATTATATTTTTTTTGCTAAAACTATCGACATACAAATAGATATATGTTAGTTTAAATTTTTTGAAAAAATTGCAAACTATTTATTTGTAAATATTATTTAGTTTTGTCGATCTTTATATTTATTTATTTATTGTTTATATAATTATATTTTTAATAAAACTATTGACATACAAATAGAAGGACGTAATCATATTAATGTAGGTTCGCGTCGTACCATGTTATAATTAAAGAAGAGGACTATTTGTATTTCTAACAATAAGTGAAAATTAGGAAAAATGAATTGAATATGTAGGGTTTTATTTAGATGATTTTTGGTGAAAGAATTACGAGGTTGAGTTAGGATGGATATAATTATATTTTTTACTAAAACTATCGACATACAAATAAATATATGTTAGTTTTAAAACAGAGGAGGACGTAATCATATTAATTGTAGGTCCACATCGTACCATGTTATAATTGAAGAAGAGGGCTATTTGCATTTATAACAGTTACCAAAAATTATGAAAAATGAATTGAATATGTAGGGTTTTATTTTAAAAGATTTTTTGTGGAACAATTACGAGATTCGGAGTTAGGATGGATGAGTTATAAACTTCTTATGTTTATTAGCAAAAACGCGAATGAGAGGCATTTGTAATAGTCACCGAAAATTAGAAAAAAAAATAAATTGAATACGTATGGTTTTATTTTGTATTAAAACTATCGACATACAAATAAATATATGTCAATTTTAAAATAGAGGAGGGCGTAATCATATTTATTGTAGATCTATCGTACCATGTTATAACTGAAGAAAAATGCTATTTGCATTTATAATGATCAACAAAAATTAGAAAAAATAAATTAAATATGTAGGGTTTTATTTTAGAAGACTTTTGGTGGAACAATTATGAGATTTAAAGTTAGGATGGATGAGTTATAAACTTCTTAGGTTTATTGGCTAAAACATGAATGAGAGACATTTGTAACAATCACCAAAAATTAGGAAAAATAAATTAAATATGTACGGTTTTATTTTAGAAGATTTTTGGTGGAAGAATTATGAAATTTGGAGTTAGGATGCATGAGATATAAACTTCTTAAGTTTATTGATAAAATACGAATGAGAGAAATTTGTAGATTATTCTGGATGTTTGGATGATGATGAAGAGATTGATTTGGTAGGCTCTACAATAGTTCTAGTTTATTCATGTACTTTCTAGAAATTTTTGGAAATGCAAATGGCTTAATTTATTTTTCTAGGTACGTTTTCGTGTACGCGTAGAAATTTTTGTGTGAATAGTAAAAGTTATATTAAACAGTACATGAACAGTGTGCATGAAAGTGACTTTTCAGTGTTTTGAGCCATCCGATCGCGATCCGACGGTCAATATTTTTTTTAATGACGTGGCTGGCTCCTCTTTCCAGTACCGCGACGCGGTTTCACTAATGAAAGATCCGATAGCGACGGCCCAAGCAATTGCGCGCGTACAAGTACAGCTAGGTTGGGTGAAACGAGAGAGAGATCACGCGCTATCTTCCGGCGGTCATTCAACTAGAATCGCCGTGCAACCTATCCTACGGACAGTTCGTCGATTTGCCAGATTGGCCGTCCGGATATCTTTGAAGACGACCAATTAGTCCGGATCTTGTCTCATCACTGCACTGCAAGGGTGGTGTCCCTCATCTGAGACTGTCGACAGCGTTGCTCGGTGCTTAAAAGTACACCTGCATGCCATGTGATCGATGCTGAGAAAACATAATAACCACACAGTGTTGAGCATCGATGGAAGTACATGCGGGTGTGGGTCCAATATCAGAACCTATGTCTGCCTTTCATCACACCAGTACACACGAGAAAGCATCAATGCTAGCCAAGAAATATTTGTTTACTCTCTTAGCATCGATGCATGTACATGATCCGATGCCAGCTTTTTTCAACTCAGCATCGCCTACCACAATGTACTACTCGGTGCTGAAAGAAGAGAGAGAAGATTTCAGCACCGGTAAAATCCAACGTTGTGGACAGTCTGAGATCCTGTACGTCAGAACGGATAGAATAGAGCCCGGCCGCGCCGCTTGCATGCGATGAGCAGTTGAGTCGACGGCCGGCCGGCCGGGCTCTCCGGTCCTACTACCAGTGCCCGTCCGTGTCTTTGGCATCAGCAAAGCCAATTTGCCAAAGCCATCGACACTTCGACAGGTCTGTACCCATTTCTCTTCTCCTAATGACGCAGATTAACCGTCCGGAGACGATCGACAAGGTGACAATTAACAAGGTTCGAAGCCGCCCACCAAAATTATTCTACACAGGGTGTCACTTCACTAGACGGCTAGACTGCCAGACGCTAATATAATGACATGGCTCCAAATTAACCAAATACACACAGCTGACCACCAGTACTTGATCAACTAATCAGTGTCGTTATAAAATTAATCAGACTGCCTGATGCGGCAACTAACAACACACAGATTTCGATATATAAATAAACGTGTGACCAGCATGGCCGCCCCCACTGCAAATTGAGGATCGATGGCGAGCGGATTGATGACGGGCTGCTTCTAGAAGCTAGCTGCTCAAGAACCGGATGGACTGTGACGGGGGATCCAATGGTTGGGCACCAATTTGGAGAAATTATTCAGTGTGCACGCTATAGTGATCCCTGCGCGCTATCTTTGTTATTGTTTATTTGTTTTGTTTTGGCATAGCCATATTCGTATGTGTTATTCTTCTGTGCTTTTGCGCAGGGTGCCGGCCCAGTTGCTGATCTCTTTGGTTCAGAGAGTGCCTATATATATATATATATAGCCAAATGGTGGTGCCATGCATGGGTAGCTTGTGCTGTGGGTGCGGAACCATCTTACTAGCTAGGGTTCTTAAGACCCAGTGCTAGTGTCTAGCACTAATTGAGGAGTAAACACGCGCTAGCATGTGCATTTTCAACGGCAGAGTGTGTAACGTGAGGCCTTATATGCTTCCAGCTAATTAATTTGTAGCGTGCGTTACATGCCTCTGTGTGTCTGTGCGCACGTGGTGGTGGCTGGTTTGTGTTGAGTGTGTTGGCGTCCTCAATTTATCTCTTTCTCTCTATTTCTCAAAAAGAAAGGAAGGAGCTACACATTTGGTATAAAATATAATGTCAGTAGGTGAAAGCATACGTGTAGAGGTAGGGCTCACTTAGTCACTTGCAAAATGAGATAAGGATGACAAATGCTCTGAGCATCACTTTGAAAAGGATTGTACATTTGGAATTATTTGTACCACCTCGCTCAGATCAGATGTTGCCATTTATTACATTGCAAATCGAAACAAATCTAAGTGCTATGAAAATATAAATAATGTGTGTAGATCTCGTACATTCTTAAGCATCATCTAGATTAAATAGCATATATAGTCCGGGAGAATCGAATATGGTTTCCAAGACTTTTCTTGCGAGGATGGTTTAAGGGTAAACAAAGGACAGTGGTTTTGATTATCTAGTTGAAGGCCAATCTCTGAAAAGATTGGCAACGCTAATCTTCGCACATCATGTCAAGGTCACCCATCAGGTTAATTTGAGAGGACGGCTCCTGTCGGCGTCGTCGATCTCCTAGCGTCCAACCGGAATTGCACTAGTACAACTGTACAAGCCATTTATAACACTGATGGATATTGAAGAGTAAAATAATGGGTATTGTCGTACACATCATATAGTGTATTACTTTTCAATATACTTGTAGTTGATCAGCCCGCAATGTAATTATTTAGTTAATATATACTCCCTCTATTTTAAGTTGTAAGTTATTTTGATTTTCTTAGAGAGTCAAAGCATCTTAAACTTTGACTAAAATTATAGAAAAAAATATAAAAAATTATATCATCAATATATATACAATAAAAATATAATTTATGAAGCTAATGATGTTTATTTAATATCATAAATTTTATTATTTTATTATATAAATTTGGTCAGAGTTTATATGCTTTGACTCTAAAAAACTTAAAATAACTTACAATGTGGGATGGAGGAAGTATATACGAGACATTTAGCAGAAACTTAAACGCCAACAACTTCAATTTTGCGACTGTTAATAACCTCCAGTAGTATTTTAGCTAGATAGCACCTATGATTCGAGTTTTCCGTCACCAAGGTTGGTTGACATATAATGATTATGTTGTCAGCTTGTTCCACCTACAACTTCCTCCCACTTGGAGTAGTGTCAGCTTCTCTCACTTGAAATAGGAAAAAGAGATGTACTCCATCCGTTCTAAAATACACGGCGTTTCTTACTTTTAGATATCTTTTTTGATGTTTTGTTTTATTAAAGGAAATTATAAATGTTATCTATTTTGTTATGACTTATTTATTATTAGAGATACTTTAATAAAATGACTATTTATTTTATTATTTACATAAAAAATTTAATAAGACAAATGGTAAAACATGATATATAAGTCAAAAACATCATCTCTACTCTGGAAAGGAGAGAGTACATATTATTAATACTCCTCCTATCAAAAAAAAAATATAAAGCCCGCTTCCAGTTTCATATGAGTCAAACACTATCAAGTTTGACCAAAGATGAAAGTATACTAACATTTATATTGTGTAATAAATATTACTCCATCCGTTCCAAATTATAAGTCGTTTTGATTTTTTTATTCATCTATTTTGCTATGCATCTAGACACATATTTTATCTAGATACATAGCAAAATAAATGCGTCAAAAAAGTTAAAGTGACTTATAATTTGGAATGGAGAGAGTGTGGGGGTTTAGACCCCTATACCCTCACGGCTGGCCTTTGGTCTCGACAGACAGGGCGGTCCAGCCCACAAGACCAAGACCGATCAGCCTCTTCGACCTGGTCGGAGTCCCAGGCGGACAATTGATAGTTACTTGTCATGCAAGGCAACTAGTCGGTTAGGAAACCAATTGTATTCTGTTTAGATACGGTTTGTTTGTAACCGACCACATCGGGATTTCAGGATCTATAACCCTGCCCCCAAGACTATATAAGGCGGGCAGGGACCCCTCCAAGACATATCTTTTTTTCCAATCATCAATAGCAGAAGAGCAGGACGTAGGGTATTACGCATCAGGCGGCCCGAACCTGGGTAAACCGTGTGTACTGTTCTTCCTGTTCTATCTCGCTTGTAGTCTAATAGCGGCGCCTCCACCATAAATCACTACTTTGTCGGTATACCCGTGGTAGCCCGACACCGATATTTTCGTCGGCGGTGGGCGCCCAGGTAGGGGGTGCGCGTGCAGACTTAGGAGCAACCAAGATGGTGTCCTTCGCCACAACCATGGAGATCGAAGCTGGGTCGACCTTTACCGTCGGCTCTTTCACTTGGATCGTCTCCCAACGAGAGGCGCGAGAGGAACATCGGCGGATCGGCCGGGGGGCTCAAGCTCCACCTTGCCCCTCGGGATCAATCTCGAGGGCACCACGACCGATGACTTCGACCACCGCTCCCTCGCTACCAAGGAAGGCGGATCAACAACTCCGATCCGCTTTCGAATCCATCGGCCGGCTTGGAAGGGGCCTCGAGGAGATGGCGGCGGTTGGAATCGGCCCAATCGGTTCAATGGCGATGGCTTCGCTCTCGTTCAGCCACGTCGGCGCCGGGCTCAGGCTCGCGCCGGCATTCAAGATCGCCCGGTGCAGTGCGGCCCGCGGTAGGGGCGGTCAGCAAGTCAGCGCCAATCCGTTCCGTCGCCCGGGCTCCGTCAGGCTGCGACAAGGCGCAATCCTCAGGTTCGCGCCAATCAACTTAACCCGCCCAATTCCGATCTGCTCGTGGCTCGACCACGGCGTGGCGCCCGAGGCCAGCGTCGGGACGGACTCACCGCCCGTTTCCAATCTGGTTGCGGCTCGACCTCGGCGTAAGCGCCTGAGGCCCGCGTCGACCCGGCGTCGCCCGGCTCTAGCAACGGCTCAACCTCGGCATGGCATCGAGGGCCTATGCCAACCACTCGAGATCAAGTCGGCAAGGGTTCAACCACCCGAACTCTCGGGGCCGTCCTCGGCTCCGCCCCGTGGCTGGTCGGACAAGCCCAAGGGGTGACGCTCAGACTGCATCAGTTCAAAACCCGTTCCCCTTCGAGATGCCTAACGCCTCCAGGGCATACTAGCGACAAGCGGAGAGGCTTTTCCAGAGCCAATACCAGCAGTCGCCTCCAACTCAGCTTATCGAGTTCCATCTCGACGGCACGACTAGACATGTTGTCTACTGCGTCCATAGCGGCGAGGTTTCCAACGGCTCTCGATCCACCAACGCAGAAGAAGGTGGCTCAAGCTCCATCTCTAGGCTGGATGGGGCAACCGTCACCGCAAGCTCCACCTCCACGGACTCGCTTCCACGGAGACGATGACGAATTCCCTCGACGAGTGGCGAACTCTTCGACACGGCGGCTTCCCGCAATACCCTCCGGGTTGGGAGGAGCCGTCTTCAACGTCAGCGTTGATGAGAATGAACCCGTCGTCGAAACGGTTGAGGAAAGGCAGCAAAGGATCGCTCGTAACGAGGATCGAGCCCGACGCCGTTTGGCCCAACAGGCACCCCCTCGGCCTCTTTGGGTGCGAGGGAAATGACGCAGATCGTTGCCCCCAATGGCGACGCCGGACAGGAACTGCCGCCTGCCCCCCGGGCCAACCGACAGAGAGGAAGGATGCAGCCCCGCCACTTAGCAGACGAGTTCGACCTGGTCGGCGACCGGCAAGTCCACAAGACGCCCAGCGCCAACATCGCCGTCCTTGATCATCCGACTTCGCGACATGCAAGCTACACCGAAAATCCAGGCCGTCCTCGACCATCTCAAGGCTGCAAAAGCTCAAGTCAACTTCATGCGAGAAGCGTCGATCGACCCATCTCAGAGCCACCGCTCTCGCAGCATGCACCGTGGTCGCAGGGACCGAGCGGAAGGTGGCGACGCCAACGACCGGGATCGGGAAAGTCAGCGTGAAGCCCAGCCCGCTCAACGTCAAGAACGTGGTAACCGCCGAAGAGATGGTGGCAACGGGCAACCACCTCGCGTGCCCCAGGAGGTCAACCAACCCGACCTCCACAACATCATCGACAACGGATATCGAGCTCGACATGGGGTCCGAGGTCCCGGATGCTTCTCACGAGAGGCTACGCCAAGTAAATTGGCCTAGAAGCTTTAAGATCGGAGACTTGAGGCACTACGACGGCAAAGCCGACCCGAGCGATGGATGGTCATCTATGAGACGATCGGTCCGGGCAGCCGAGGCGGCGAACACGTCACGGCAAACTACCTCCCGGTGGTGCTCGGGGAATCCGCAAACCGGTGGCTGATGCGCCAAAGGGACGGTTCTATCCATAGCTGGCCGCAGCTACGAGAGATGTTCGTGGACAACTACAGGCTGACCTGCGAGCAGCCCGGCACCAAGTACGAGCTTGCCCTAATCCAGGACTCTCCTTATGAATCCTTACGGCATTATATCCGCCGTTTCTCCGAAGTCTGGATCACCGTCAAAGACCTCAGCGTCCCGGAGGTCATCGGAATCTTCATCGCTGGGCTCCGACAGCCACGCAACGCCGACCTCCGCAAAGAGCTCCTGTGCAAGCAGCCGGCAACGATGGAGGAGATGTTCAATATTGCCCAAGAGTGGGCGCGCGTGGATGAAGCCCTCGTTCAGTACGAAGATGGCACCCACGACATATATAAATGCATTCGACCTCGCGATGACGACGACAGAGACCCAGACTGCGACAAACGACGGGGACCTCGCCTCGATCGGCGCAACTCCAGACAAGAAGATCACGGCGGCAATCACCGCAATGACTGGGGTAACGAACATCGCGACAATCGAAATACCGACCGTCGCAACGACGACCGACCGTACAGGTGGTGGGACGACGGCAACGGGGATCATCGTAACCGCGGCAATCGCCAGCGCACCTTTGTCAACAACACCGACAAGGGTCAGAAGCGCGAGGTCGATGGCGACTACGGCGAGTATGACAAGATCCTCAACGGTGACTGCCCCCGTCATCCCAACAAGGGGCACACCTTCGGCGAATGTCACGGCTTTGCCAACATCTTCGCCCGCAAGCGGCATCGCACCAACAAGAAGGGCTATCCCAAGAAGCCCGGTACGCGCGCCAAGTCCGACGACGACGAAGACAACGGTAAGAACCCGCGTCACGCCTACAAGGACCCAGAGAAGCATGTGACCGCCATGATCTTCGGGGGCAAGGGCGCCACGGAAAACGCGCGGGAGAAGAAGCTCCTCAAGAGACGCATCGTTGCACTTTTAGAGGCCGATACGCTCGTCGCCGACGTCCGAGCTCCAGCCTGGTCGGAGCAGCCCATATCCTTCAGTTGATCGATATGTGGGCCAAACTACTACGATGCGTGTCGCTTTCCTCCGGTCCTTGATCCGGTGATCGGCAGTGTCCGCTTTGAGAAAGTGCTGATAGATGGCGGCAGCGCTCTAAATATCATTTTCCACCATGCTTTCCTAGAGCTTGGTCTATCAGAGGATCAACTCGAGCCCTGCGATTTGCCATTTTGGGGCATCATGCCCGACAAGCCTTCCATGCCCCTTGGGGCGAATAACGCCGCCCGTTCGGGTTCGCACGCGCCGCAGCACTTCCGTGTCGACTACGTCAACTTCATCGTGGCCAATTTCAACGGCGTCTACCATGCAGTACTTGGCAGGTCTGCCCTCACCAAGTTCATGGCTATACCGCACTATGGCTACCTTGTCCTCAAGTTGCCAACAGCGCAGGGTATCCTGTCCCTCCGCTGCAATGTCCTCATGGCTCACGCATGCGAGACAAGTGCGTTCGCCGCTGCTGAGGCTGAAGAAGTTAAAGCACGCATGGAGGAAGCTACTTTCCAACTTAGAGTCTCAAAGCCCGCAGAGCTCGAGCCTCCATCCAAGCAAAGAACGGCGCCCGAAAGAGATTACCAAGGCAAACAAAAGGTCAACCTAGTCCCC
Organism: Chrysopogon serrulatus; assembly: GCA_015844335.1. Classification (NCBI taxonomy): domain Eukaryota; kingdom Viridiplantae; phylum Streptophyta; class Magnoliopsida; order Poales; family Poaceae; genus Chrysopogon; species Chrysopogon serrulatus. The sequence goes on from JADLZL010007191.1 coordinate 43,283, forward strand.
GGAGATCCCACCAAGACGGTGATGATCGGGGGCAACCTTGACCCCAAATAGGAAGACGCGCTCGTCCGTTTCCTGCAAGAAAACATAAGCGTTTTTGCGTGGAAACCTGCTGACATGCCCGGTGTCCCCAGGGAACGGATCGAGCACTTCCTTAATGTCTCCAAGACAGCTAAACCAGTCAAACAGAAGCTACAACGATTCGCTCGGGACAGGAAGGAGGCAATTAGGGCAGAGATAACCCGGCTCTTAGATGCCGGCTTCATTAGAGAAGTGTATCATCCGGACTGGTTAGCAAATCCGGTCCTTGTACGCATAAAAAGAATAATGAATAGAGGATGTGTGTTGATTACACCGATCTCAACAAACACTGCCGAAAAGACCCCTTTCTGCTCCCTCGCATCGACGAGGTGGTCGACTCCACCGTGGGTTGCCAATTGCTTTCTTTCCTAGATTGCTACTCGGGCTATCACCAGATCGCCCTAGCCTTAGATGATCAGAAAAAGACATCATTCATAACTCTATTCGGTGCTTACTGTTACACGACCATGTCGTTTGGCTTAAAAAACGCTGGTGCAACATATCAGCTCGCCATACAACAGTGCCTCGAAGCAGAGATCCGCGATGGACTGTGCGAAGCATACGTCGACGACGTAGTGGTGAAAACTAGAGAGGCCTCGACTCTGATCGATGACCTGGATAGGACCTTCAAGGCCCTAAATGTGTTTCAGTGGAAGCTCAACCCGAACAAGTGCGTATTTGGCGTTCCCTCTGGCGCACTTCTCGGTAGCGTGGTTAGCCAAGACGGCATACGACCTAACCCTGACAAAGTCAAAATCGTGCTGGATATGAAGCCTCCCAAATACGTCAAGGACATCCAAAAGCGAACAGGATGCATGGCCACCTTAGTAGGTACATATCCCGACTCGGGGACAAGGGTCTTCCCTTCTTTCGTTTACTCAGAGCGAAGAAGTTCATGTGGTCCGCCGCCTTCAACGAGCTCAAGACCTAGTTATCCTCACTACCAGTCCTCACGGCACCCACAGGGGACGAGCACCTCTCGCTCTACATTGCCGCCACCGACAGAGTGATCAAGACCGCCCTAGTGGTTGGCGCAACGAACCCAAGTTCGTTCGCCCCATCCAGCGACCAATATACTACATCAGTGAGGTACTCAACGAGACCAAGCAGCGATATCCGCATGTTCAAAAGCTCCTTTATGCGATCCTGGTCACTAAAAGGAAGATCTTGCATTACTTCCAGCAGTATGGCATTACCGTGGTCACCGAGCACGAAATTCGAGAGATATCTTGCGCAATAAGGGCGCCACAGGCAGAATCGTCAAGTGGGCAATCGAGCTCAATCCTTTTCAAATTTCGGATTCGCTAGATCGCACTACTATAAAGTCTCGGGCTCGGGGCGACTTTTTTGGTCGAATGGACGGACATAACGTTACCCGTATCGATACGGTTGAAGAACAATGGAAAATGTACTTCGATGGCTCGCTAAATATAGGTGGCGCAGAGCGGGAGTCTTCTTCGTAGCACCTTCGGGGGTCACCGCGATATGTTCTCGCGTGATCCACTTCAAAGCTTCCAATACTTATTTGCCGAATATGAGGCCACATTACACGGACTTCGCATCATTTGTTGAGCTTGGTGTCAAACGGCTGCTCGTCTATGGCGATTCGGCCCTGGTCATTAATCAGGTCAACAAGGATTGGGACTGCACCAACGAAAAGATGGACGCCTATGTGGCTGCGATCCGTAAACTTGAAGACAAGTTCTATGGCCTTGAGTTTATCCATGTGCCCCGGGCAGAGAACCAAGCAGCTGACGAATTGTCCAAATTAGGGTCATCCCGATCAGAAGTCCCTCATGGAGTCTTCGTTCATGACCTGATCACGCCATCCATTCATGAGGGAAAGCCGGATAAAAAAGGCGATCTCGAGCCGTTACCTTCGCCAAATCCCGACGCCGACGGCCACCGCCCGACCCCGCCACTTCCCATCTAGTGGCTACGGTTAGCAAACGGGTCAAACGATCATCAGGCCTAGACCACATTCTGGGGGTCGACCACCAGCCTGGGCCCAACCGCGATGCGATCGATTAGTCGGTCGACCAACCCGAGGCCCCTCCATCAGACTGGAGGTTGCCTTTTATCCAATGCCTCATTAACAAGGCATTGCCAGATGACAAGAATGAGGCAGAGCGTCTTATCCGTCGAAGTCGCAACTACATCTTAGTTGACGGACAGCTTATGCGTAAAAACGCCAAAGCTGAAATACTTCAGAAGTGCATTACGCCGGGAGACGGTGTCGCCCTACTAGATAAAATCCATTCTGGCACATGCGGCAACCATGCGGCATCACGCACGCTGGTCAGTAAGGCGTTCCGAGCTGGTTTCTATTGGCCCAGCGCCGTGGCCGATGCCAAGCACTTAGTTCGACACTGTAAGAACTGTCAGTTCTTCGCCAAGCAGATTCATGTCCCTACACATGAACTCCAGATGATTCCGGTCTCTTGGCCCTTTTCATGCTGGGGACTCGACATGATCGGACCATTTAAAACAGCACCAGGCGGTTTTAAATACGTCTATATCCTCATAGACAAATTTTCCAAATGGATCGAGTACAAACCTCTGGTCAAGGCAACTGCAAAGAAGGCTTCAGAAATGCTCAATGATGTCATTCACCGCTTCGGCATCCCCAACAGCATCATCACCGACCTCGGCAGCACGTTCACAGGAAGTCACTTCTGGGATTTCTGTGATGATATGTCTATACAAGTCAAGTACGTGTCTGTCGCTCACCCAAGGGCCAATGGACAGGTCGAGCACGCCAACGGCATGATTATCGATGCCCTGCGCAAGCGTTTATTCTGCGAAGACGGTTTATACCCAGGGCGATGGTTGAAAGAACTACCGGGCCGTGATCCGGGGTTTGCGTACCCGGCTTTGTCGCAAAGACGGGCGTCTCCCCATACTTCATGATATTCGGCTCAGCGTATTACCGGCCGAGGTCGCTCACCGATCTCCCAGGATCGAGTATTTCAACGAAGACGCCTCGGATGAAGCACGGGAGCTCGATATCAACGCCCTGGAAGAACGGCGCCTTGACACGTGCGTGCTCGATTGCTCGGTATTTGGCTAGCTGCGTCGTCGTTATTATAACCGCAACGTCAAAGATCGTTTTTTCGTTGTCGGCGACACGGTGCTCGGCGCAAAAAGGAAGACGTAAGGCCTTCATAAGCCGTCCCCTCTCTTTGGAAGGGGCCATTCATGATAAAGGCAGTCACTAGGCCTACATCTTACAGGCTCTGCACTTTAGATGGCATCGATGTACCCAGCTCTTGGCACATCGAGCAGCTTATAAGATTCTACCCTTAATAGGCGGCATAGAATAAGATATGTATCTTTTCTTTCTCTTTGTATTGATTGAAGTTAATAAAGTATTGGTTCACGATTCACTTTCTTCGTGCAAATGTTTTATCTCAGTAAAACATACTTTTCAATAAACCGCATGTCTAATGCTCCGGCAGAACAATCGAACAAGCATCGTCTCTAGTTCCTCCAATCACGTGTTACGGCTACGAGCCACAGAGCACAGGAGATACTAGCAGTTGCTCTCTAAACGGTACTAGGGTCCTAAGCGTTCCTACAACAGTGCTGTTCCACAGAGGTCATCTAGTCTCCTGACGAGCTGATTTGCTTCAAAGGATGCTACACAACTACACGTACGAGAACCTCTTTAAAAATTAAGCGAGTTTCATACTCGTTTTCCGCTTCAACTTGCCTTGAATTAATTGCACGTTGTGAACTCGCTGAAATTTCGTAATTTTAACCTACGTTGTTTATGCTGTTTTTATAGTTGTTTGTGTTTACTTACCTCAAGCACTACAGTTAAGAGTTTCTAGCTCTAACTTGGTCGACTCATCATTACACGGATAATTTCAAGGAAATAGCCAAAAACTCGGTACAGGCCGAGCACAGCAAATGTATATACATCAGGCAGTTTCTCACACAATTACAAGAAGACGCTAAGCTACTCAAGAGGCCTGGCTTGATGATCCTTCATCGACCCGAGCCTTGACGTTCGCATTACCCTCGATGCGGTTTCCCGAAGCCAAGTCGAAGATCATTCACTTCCTGCGGGTCGGTGGCGGCGGCTGCCCCCTCTTCAACTCTCTTGAGGTCGATTCGAGGGTAGTGCGACTTGGCGGCGCGGAATGAAGGACACCGCAAAAGCGGCCGCTTCACGCACAAAATCTTTGAGCAGGGCCGAGGCCCTCTTGCAAAGATACGTGGCGGCTTCTTGGCTGTTCACCGGGTCGATATCTCCATGGCTTCGGAGACAGCTCTTTCATCGGTGACCTCGGGCTGGCCTCGACCTCTCGCCAGCGTTCCTTCAGTTTGGTGTTCTCCTCAGTCAGAACACCAAACTGCGCCATGTGTTTTCTCCGGAGCTCTGTCCGAACAAACATTGATAAGCGTTAAAACAATTTCGGGATATAAGGCACAAGAAGTGGTCGACACAGACTGCCATCTCCAACTTCAGCTCCTCAATACGTTCTTTGGGCGTGTGTCAATTCCAGCGCCTTCACCGATCGCCTTTCTCCGGTTACGCATCACAACAAAGGAGATATATAGATTTTCTACACAAGCAGATATTCGAGAGGTGTGGACAACATTTTTACCTTTCGCCTTCCCTTCAAAAGGCGTTAACCTTTATGCGTCGGCGCGGTTCTCATCATGCGGCGCTCATTTTCAGCCATAATGGGCGAAATTGCTCTATCATGTACGCCATTTGGCGAGCAATGTTTTGCAAGCCCCGAAACGTATTACAATACATTAGTTACGGCTAATGATTTAGTTACACACCGAATGCTTCTCTCGAGTATGTACCGCACATGCTCCCGCGGTTGTTTGAAAGAAGTCTCGATGTTCTCTTGGATCAGGGCGTCGACCTTCGATTCAAAAACCTGCCACTCCCTATCTTCTACTCGACAGGCTATGAAGCTTACCTTTCCTGGAACCCGTTTTGGTTTCTCAGGATGTCCCGTGATCTCTTCCAGCTCTTCAGGGGTATCTTGAGTGGCGGGTACACCGGTTCGGCCCGTGATTGATCCGTGGTCGACGGTGCCCTCCTCCTCGGGCGTGACCGACCACACCTCCCCGAGCCCCCTCGTTGCTTTCACGATGCGGGGATGGTGGCGCCCTCGGTGGAGAAGGATGGTCGGTCTCTTGAGCCAATTCGTCTAGGTTCTGCGGAACCTTGACATGTTTTTCTCGATTGCTTGGCCCAGGGACTCCCCCCTTCTTCCATCTTTGGCTTGTGCGCAAGACCAGTGATACATCATGGTCAGCATGATATAACAAATGTATTAAGAACGTAAGTACACATACCTGGTGGATTGCTTGACGAAGCACTGAAATCGTCCAGCCCCCCGCGGCTGGACGATCCACTCTGACCACCGGCACCTTTGTTCCCACCACTAGACTCGAAGCGTGGTGGTTGAGGATCGGGAGTGGGGGCTTTCTGTTGCCCAGACGACGACTGCTCGAGCGTGGATCTCTGAGTCGCCTCCGATCTCCTCGGAGGGCTGTTCCCCCCGCCACCTTCGGTCGTTGCCTGTGAACTCCTTGGTGGTGTAGTCCGTGGCTGCCGATGTGGAGCATCGGTGGGGGTGGTCGGTCGGCGCGGCTGCCCCTCTGAGCGTTTGGCTCCGAACTTCTGACTCAGGGGGACTGTGCCCTCTGTGTCAGAATCCGAGCTCTTGATTATTGCTCGGCGTCGCGTCTCGACCTCCTCATTGATCTTTAATTTGCCACCGGCCCTAGTGCCGGTGGGCTTTGACTTCTTTTCGGGTGGCGGCGGCATTGGGTCCTTCCTTGTCGCCTTACGCTTCAGCTGTCTTCCAGGAACACCTGAAGTATCCTCTCCACCTTGGCCACCATGCTCGACCTCTTCTGATGGTGTGGTTTTCTTCTGCTGGCCTCGAATCGCGTCACCAATAGGCCATTCTTCTACTGGGATAAGAGACACAAAAGATCAGCGATCCTGTCCAAGACATTGTTAAATCACATTACAAGTCCATCACATATACACAGATTAACTGACAGAGTGCATTATAATTATTCTTTACTTACCGGTGGAGGAGGATTCTTCAGAGTAAACGGAGGTACTCCTTCTCTTGGAAACGAATACTTGGCATAGCCCTCAAACATCTTCGACAGTCGGTTCTCCGCTTCTTTGCGCTCCAGGCTTTCTCTACTCTCTCGCGACGGGTCTCCACGCCCTTGGTATTCAAACATGAAGTTTACTCTTTCCTTCAAGGGCTGGATGCGATGCACAACAAACTGGCTGGCAACCACAATCCGGTCAATCTTGCTGAAATCCATCAGGGCTAACAGTTCTCCGACTTGAACCATTTGATTCACATCTGGTTTTTCAGACCATCGGGGTTGATGTATGTCCGACGGCCATCCATCGGGACTTCACACCCTCCCTCAAGGTAATGTAGCAACCGCCGGCCACCTGAGATCCATCGGACCCTTCCCCCTTCTTCTTCAGGACATAGAGATAGCGAAACAGATTGAAGTGCGGTGCTATCCCTAAATAGCACTCGCAGTACGCCACGAAGATGGCGATGGTCAAAATAGAGTTTGGGGGAAGGTTGCAGATCAAAATCACCCAGAAAATGCACAAATCCCTTAAGAAACTGTGCACTGGAATCCCTAATCCCCGGAGGAAATAATCTTCGAACACAACAATCTCATCCTCATAAGGCTGGGGATAGCGTTCACCTGCGGGCGGTGCCCTCCACACCACCAACTCCAGTGGCGGCAGCAGTCCTCCCTCTGCCAATGCCTCCAACAACCTCTGCGTCGATAGGGACTTCTGCCACTGGGTCTCCATCAGCTTCTTGCGCGCCGCCTCCGTTGTTGAGATCTTCTTCTTCCCCATTGTGGATTGAGCCGCGTGGGTGAGACGCAGAGCGCACGGATGGTGGTTGTCGCAGACCTAGTTCGTGCGTCGGAGATTGAGGAGAAGAAAGCGGCGGAAATGGCAAAGACTATTGTGAGTGGAAGAAGCGGCGGCCATCGGGCTATTTATACTATGCGGGTGGCCCATTGACTCTCCCGAGGTCACTGTGGACTTTTCTTTTTACCCTAATTTTTAACTGGGCTTTCCTGGGCCGAGTTACATGGTACGGTGAGCCGTTTATTAAAGTCATGGTGTCCTAGTCTTACTGGGGACTAGGCCCACACGTTGAGTGCATGATCACTCTGGTCCACCAGTCAGACTGGGGACTAGGGGCTCTTGCAGAAGTCATGTAACTAGTCTCGGTCGACCAGATCAGTCTGGGGACTGGGTACACAGCCGAGTTGTGTATTCTTATGCCCTGGTCGACCAGATCAGTCTGTAGACTAGGTACCTAACCTATGTATCTACTATTAAGTGCTCGGGTCGCCCGTAAGCGAGTCGGGGACTGAGCCTCTTTGAATACCTCGCTTACTGCTCGATCAGCTTAGTCTGGGACCACATTCAGAAATTTGCACTCATCACAGAATAACAGAGCATTTAGAACAGTTTTTGATACAAGATCCAACGAAGGAATTGACAATGCATATTGGTTGATTTTCCACGCCAAATGGGGTCAGTCAAGACCTAGTTACAAACTACTTGCCTACGGCATTTTTTACAAAAGATACGACGCCTGGTGAGTTTTCCATGGATCCTGATCCAGAAGGGCTTTCCGTTCAAGGACCAGTAAACCCATGGAACTGCAAAAAGCAGTCCTCTACCAAGCGTCTGCCGACGGGCACAGCTAACGCCCGCCGGGGTCCTATGGCGCGTCGTTGATGACATCATCCGCCGTCACCTCCTCCGCTATGGCGTCGCGGCATCACCGAAGTCTGGATGAGATGCTCAGTCGGCGACACGCTTCGCCTTCAGCAGCTTAGCGAGCCGGAGCTCCGCCCGGAACGACGCTGGGCGGCGGCCGGTGTGGATGACGCCCCCACGACGCACGCCCGCGAGACACCGCCTCCGGATGCGGCAGGGGGGCGTCTTCCGTTGCTCTCGAGCGAATCCCGGCAGCGCCAACAAGGTCGACGACGGCCTCCTCTGGCCCGGGAGAATTGTTGGAGTTCCTCCTCTACTTTGGGCCACCCTCGAGGTCGGGCCTCTTGGTTGGCGCGGGCGTCTGCCGCGCCTCTGCCCGCGGTGGATTCCAGCGCCGCCACAACGGCGCCGGAAGCCTCACGGAGTTCGGCCATGGCAACCGCTCACGGTCACCATGGCATGCCGGCCTCCCGCATTTCCTTCGCCCGGCCTCCTCCGCGGAGCGGGGGCGGCGGCTGGCCGCACCAATGGCCGCATTCGCAAACCACAAATCACTCCATTAGATTTTATCCCTAAAATGCGAAATACGGCGACAAGATAACTTACCCCTCACCACGGCGGCACCTTCGGGGCTGAGTGCTCGGTGAGCCCTCCGCTGGGCGCTTGCCGTGATCCATTTGCTGCTCTGAAGAGAGTACGAGAAGATTGGAAGAGGGAGAACTAAGCTACCGGCTAGGGTTTCTACAGGAGCAGAGTGCTTTTTCTCACCGCCGCGCTTTCTATTTATAAGCAGCCGTGAGGAAGATGAGCCGGATAGTGGGAATCGCTGCACAGCTCCGCGACGGATCGCTTTCCCCACGATTGGAAAGTGCCATCATTGCGGCCACGACCGAAGGCGAACCGTCATGGCACGTTCTCCAGTACAGATTTCTCGGCCTCCGTACCAGGATGGTCCTTTTTGCCCCTCTGGCAGGGCGGATGTTCAGCTGGGCCGTCGGCTGGGTATCAGGCCCATTCAGTATGGTCTTCGGTTTTTAGTTATTTCGATTTTCCGCAGAATGGCATCTCTTTTCTAAAAAGTGGTGTTTCTTCTGAGTGATTAATCAAGTTTTTTCAAAAAGCTTGCTACAACATGTTTCCATCTTCTAACAACCTTGGGGACTACGTGGGGTATTACGCATCAGGCGGTCCGAACCTAGGTAAACCGTGTGTACTGTTCTTCCTGTTCCATCTCATTTGTAGTCTAATAGCGCGCCTCCACCATAAATCACTACCGTCGGTATACCCGTGGTAGACTGCCGCCGATATTTCGTCGACAGAGAGTATAAGACTACATATTGAATATATTTTGTAATGAATATTGTAAAGTTATAAATGTTGCTACTATTTTCTATAAATCTAAGTATACTTTAGATTCTTTAATTCTTTGATTCGTTGGGAAACGAGATTTACATTTTTTTAGGGCAGAGGTATTAAATCACATAGAAGATGAGCAACACAATGCTACAGACTTATAGTACCCAAATTGTCATGTTAAAAAATTGTGGACTTGGACATTAGTTTCAAGCTGTTTCAGGAAAATAAAATTTATATGATGCAAGTAAGAAAACTTAAGGTTGTAAATAAGCCAGCTCAAGTTAACACACACTATAATGCCAATTAAATCTATGAATCAACTAGCAAGGTGAGTTAGTACTTAGAGCGGAGGGCTGCAAGAAGGCTGAATGCTAAGGTGGAGGAGAGATGAGAAAAGAGAGAGAAAAAGCGGGCAGCTTAGGCACAAAAACCAAGAAAACATATGAGAGAGACAAGTGAACCATTATCTTAAGTAAAAAGTTAAACCATTGTATGAGTGGGCTCTAAGGATTTATATAACCAGTAGCAGACTGTATTATTAGCCTGGCTCTTAGAAGTATCGGGTTGGTCTTAGTAGTGGATTTTTATGACGTTGTTAGCTCTAATCGGCAGCTTCTTTTTGCAGCTGTTGGGGTTGCTGCTGCAGCTGCCTCCACTCACATAACACTGTTAAAACATCCGAGGATTGAGTTGGGGGAGCCCATATGGAATATGGGCCAACTCCTCTTTGAAGAGGCCTGATAGAATTTAGTGAAGCGGATGAAGAGCAGTTGAAGGCCATAAGTCAGTGGTTCAAGTTCAAAGGTTGTCCAAGACTTAGAGACTAGAGCTCAGAGGTTGTCCAAGATTTAGAGATTAGGGCTCAGAGGTTATCCAAGACTCAAAGACTAGGGTGCGAAGGCCATCCTAGACTCAGAGACCAAGGCTCAGAGATCGGCCCGCGCTCAGAGGGTGACTTCCGCTCAAAGGCTCGGCCTTTGAGCGCGCTCGCTAGCTCAAAGGTTAGGCAAGTCGGAGGCCACTCGCCGAATGATGGTTCTTGTATCAGAGACCGAGGAGACACATGCATGCGTGGAGGTTGGTGACGCTTGGCCCATTAAAGGGAAGAGTGCTTCGATGGGCCAAAAACCCAATCATGATAGTGGCCCATCAGTCAAGGCGGTTGAAGAAGGGAGAAGACGAAGATGCCCAGGAATGCATGAGTACTACATTTAGAGTGTGTTATGTAAATCATTCATTACCCTAGGGGTATTTTTGTACTCAACCTAGAATGTAACCGTACCCTATAAAAGGAGGAACTCATAATAGAAAGGGGGATGGATTTTTGGTGACATAAAACCCTAATTATTGCCTCGGTAATCGTGTCTCAGCTAGTCGAAGGCCTCTGCCTCCGGTTGAGACCTTTGACCCTCAGAGTGGCGAGCTGCAGCGAGCTCTGCTCACACATTACTCACCCTATCGGGACCATTGTCCCAACAGATTGTATCTCTCTCTTCATAATTATTATCAACTAGGACTACTGCAGAAGAGCACATTAGTGGCGGCCAAATCTGCCAATGTGTCACATATTAAATGCATAAAATCCGAATGAAACCACCACCAAGACTAAAATGAAGCATCAATTAATAATTCTCTGAATATAGTGACCTGAAATTAATACCCTACAGAAAGAAGCACATAAAAACGGATACACGGAATTGTTCTTTAACTAAAAGTGTGCAATCTTCTATTCCGGAGTCACACAGGGCAGATACATTAACACACGTTACCACGACAACAGTCACAGCAAGAACGTCAGTTGCTGTTATATAGATCATAAAGAGTGGAACTACCATTTTGAACTACCATTTTGAGCTAGCAAGAACCAGACACAGCTCTCATATGCACATGTTTATTTCAGGTTCGTCCTTCTTTCGACATGGAAAAATTCCAGTCCAGAGTCCAGACAGGACAGGCGTTCCATTTCTTTGTGAGACATGCATGATATATATAAACACAAAGGCATGACAAATATAATTTCTCGCACTCATGCATGCATACATGAAGTAGATACCAATAATACTACTATGTAAACCTAATCATACTCTATCTATATAAACACTTGCTGTCAGTGAGTTAACACCAAACATCTTTTTTTCCCTTTTCTAGTTTTCTTGCAATGCGGTCAGTGATAACATCTTTTGATTCAATTCCCCTAACAGCAGCGCCGGAAGGATTTGATACCCTTTTTCTTTCTTTCATTTAGATTTTCTTATTTGTTCTTAACTTTTTTGGGCAAGAAAAAGATGAGTACATATTTGCTTTCCCGTTTATACGCTTGCCGGGAACTTGGTAGCGCAGCAACAGGTAGTTGCTGCCCACAAAGCTGATCACCCCTTTTTTCCTTTTTATTTCTTTTTGATAAACAACAACTTTCCTCTTAAAAAAGAACATTTATCCTTTTTTTGTCATTTTCATAATAACCTGTTTCCACTTTTATTGAAATATACCATCTCTCCCCTGTTTTCTTGGCATGCATCTAGAAAACTACGACAAGACACCAGTGGAAAGAGTCCGATGCCATCGCCGTAAAATGACAAGGATAGTTGTTGAGCGGTTAATTGCTGAATCATTCATATGATAAACTAGGTTCAGTCCAGATCCTGATCTCGTAGGAATTCCAGAGCAAAGTCCAAGCAAGTGATGCATAAGGTACGATGAATTTCTATCCTCTACTAGACCTAAAGAGTCATAGGTTAATCGATGATGTATACTCATTTGTAGTGTTGTCAAGCAGGTAAATCCAGGTGGCATGGTGACTGATCCCATATTGCCATCATGCCATCGACGTGCTACTCGTTTTTTTTTTTTTTTTGGCAACCGTATGGGCCCACCTTCGCAGAAACAATTTCAGGGACTAATCCATTCACATCCTCAAGGACGCATTAATTACAACGACAGTCAAGGTGGTACGATGGAAATATTCACAACTTGGAGCATTATTGTTGGCGTCGTCAGATGAAGGAAGATCGATCGGGCGGCAACAGCGTTGAGACGATGCCGTGATGAACTGAACGTTTACCAACCACGGCTGACGTTATACGACGATCCAGCAGCGGCCTCAGTTCATGTTCAATTTCAACCCTTGTATTTGCTGTCCTTCTCCAGTTCGTCCTCCATCAGTTTCTAGTGGAAGGAACTAGACATGCTCAATGGGAGAAAAATAAAACGGATGGAACTGCTTCAGTGACTGAAATGGGTATTGCAAAACGGTTTCGCTTTCAAGACGGATCTCACTCATGGGGGTAGGTAATCGATTGCAAAAGATACTTTAAATAACCAGCAAAAAAAAAAAAAAAAATGTCAATACACAGGACTTCCAAGGCCGATGGCTATGGATTGTGATGAAATTGCGACCTCTGCTTTTTTGTTTTTGACAGAGGTAAACCTGGCTAGAAAGAGAGAGTTGGTATAAATACACACCACACAGACCAATGAACTAGTGAAAGGGTTGGACACGACCACTAGTTTTTCACGTGATTCCAAAGGGATCGAAGAGTTAAGATTCCAAAAAACGCAACGCTTTGCAATGATAAAAATTGCTCAAGGGTCTTGAGAAATAATTAACCGCGCAGAGATACCACCATCATTAGCAAATCATAAGCCATGTATCATTTCACTCAGCGCTTCCTTGTCTTGTGCCTATATATTGAAGTGGAAAGAGGAGGGAGGAAGCATATTAAGTTATTATTTTACCTACTCCATCTGATAGCGCAATTGATCTGGACCGTCAGACAGACAGTACACTGGATGGAAGAACCCCCCAGTTGCCATGACGTGTGCTGCTACTAGCTGCTGCTGCACAATGCTTCAGCTGTGCTTGGCTGCTTGCTGCTGAGTGAACGAACAGTCGTGCAGTACCTGCTCCCTAATAGGTGCTTCGTCAGACATTCTCAGATTGTGACCGTCCAAGGAACCATCATCCTAAACAGGCTCTCTTAGAACTGGAGACGGACAGGGATGCAATGCAACGCAAAACGTGCTACTAATACCATAGACACGTCATAAAACTCCAAAATGGTGTCAGTGCTTTTGAAGGAACTTGATGATGGCACTGTGCCAGCAGCATCTGTTGCCGCCCGGCCACTGCAATTGGCAGATCAAAGTGACAGTAACTCATCACCTAATCGCAACGACGCGACGACTCCTGATACCATTTCTCATATCGCATTATGGTGAAAGTGAACTGACGTTACGGTCTACGAGAAAATATGCAGACGTTAGTTCTCCTGTCCCTTGCCAAGTTGCCAGCTTTTTTTTAAACCCAAATGAAGCAGAAACCACAAAACCAAGCCATAGGGGCAACAGGGAACGAAAACGATTGAACAGAGTCGGCAGGAGTTATTCAGCATTTTGAATCTTAAAAATAACAATTGACGAACCAAAAGCAGATGGGTGCGTGCACATGGTCAAAATTTGTAGAAACCTTGATCATTGAGGCTCAAAAACTTCAAATATTTTGTTGAAAATTGGAATGAAAGAGTTGCTTCTAGATGACTATGAGGCCGGCACAACCAGCTCCAGAACAGCAGCTTGTCACGTCAGCCGTGGCAATAAACAGCACTAGAAGTACATAACAAGGCACCATCGAAATCAGCTCGTGTTTACACAAAAATCAAGCAGGTCCAACTGTCCACATCCACGGTCAGGCTGCTGTCAGCGACAGTAATGGTCATGCCATGCCACCATGACCCAAATATTCGGATGAATGGCAATGTCTTGGGATGTCAATGTCATAAACGCTGACCACAGGACATACATAATTTAAAAAGCCGGACATAATTTAGAAAGTCGAAAAGCAGCCAAAGTGATGCAAAACATGACACCAACAATTTAGCATTTAGCATCAGGAGGGGAATACTTCAGCTGGCGGGTAATACCTCAAGTGACAACGCCTAGAAAAGAAACAGTATCTCGCTTACAGAAGAGACAACTCGATCTGATATTTTTCCAGAGTGAAAACAACAGACAGAGAGCAAAACCTGGTCACTAGGGCAGTAGGGCCTCCGAATGTGTCTGTCTGCCATGATTCTCATGTACTGGAGAACCGAACATAGATATTATACTTGTTTATTCTGATGTGATCTTTGGTTCAACAACGATCACAAATAGCAACCAAAGGACGTGTCGGATTCAGGAGTCCGCTTTCCTCGCATAAAAGCGTGTCCATTCGGAAAACAATTTTTCAGATACGCATGATTCACATAGTAGTAGTCAAAGATATTCCAAGGAACCTATGCTCCACATATGAAAGACAAGAACTTTGAGATGAACGAACACAAAGGACCACTGAATTTGCAGAAAGGGCAATGCAGTGAAACAAATCTTAGTATTCGTAGGAAAGTATACTAAATAGAAAGATTAGTTAGAAAGAATTTGTAGATGACCCACCGTACAAAAGTTCCGTGAACTTAAAATAGTGGGTCATGTTTCTATGATAATACCAGTCAGCACACTGCTCAATGAGACATTGTGCTCATCTTTAGACTTTAGTTGCATATATTCAACCGAAAGTGCTTTAGGAATTCAATACTAGAATGAAAAATGGCATAGCTCCTTCCAGCAATTTCAAATCGGTGACACATTGATAGGCTGAAATCACATACTTTTTCGAAAGCAATTGAACACGGTTAGCTATGCACACTTGTAGATCTAGCTGCCTCCCAGTGTGGTTTGGCCAGTGCATAAGAAGTGCATAAGAACAGAATAAGTCGTAGTCTGCAAAAGAGGATGTTTTCAAGCATGTGCAATTCTACTATTTGAAATAGTAAACAGCCAATGGATTTTACAACTGTTGACAAAGCAAGTTAAAATTTTCCATCTCACCAAAATCAGAGAAGGAAACAAGATTAACATGGAAACTTGAAATTGAATATATGATAAAACGAGTGTATCCAAACATATACATCTCAATCTCATGCTGTGTTAACTTGAGCGGGGATCCAAATTCCAAAATTTGACTTTCGTGTTGTTATTACTCTGTGTGATTTTGCAACATACCCATCAACTCTAAAATTTACAGTTGCTGCAGGCAGTTTCAATCGTATGTCATCAAGCTCAGGGCTTGCAACTAGTTGGCAAGCAAGGCGAGATCTGAAACATGATATAGTTAGTTCAACCGAAACAATACGTTCTGTAGGATGCAGAAAGAAAATACACATACATCGGTTTAAGCCCAAAAGCAAGGTCCAGCATATCATTTTCTTCATCCCCAGGATCTTCTAATTTGTTGTAGAAGTTTACATCCTGAATAGAGCTTTTCGTATCAAAAGGCCTCCTTTAACTAACAGTTCAAATGATATTAATATGAACTAGAAATAAAAATAAAAATAAATAAAGGCATAAAGCTTTTAAAAGCAGCAAAGTGAAGGACCTTCAAGCTCTATGTCATTCTCATGAGCAGCCTCTAGCATTGACATTCCAATAGGAACTTCAACAAGCTTTTCCTCACCGTCCTTATAGACAAAAGTCACGGATATTCTGCAAGGTAGAGATTAGTCGTCAGCATGGATATTCTGCAAGGTAGAGATTAGTCGCCAGTAAAAAAAATAAAATTATTATTATTATAAAGTATTAGTCTCAACACTGTACGTGATTCATCAGATGGAACCCATAAAAAATACAAGAGAAGACAGTAACAAGTCTTGACCTTTGAGCAGTGCTCATATTCCTAATTAGTCAATGGAACATGTAACATACTTTATTATTCATACTTGGTTGGTATTCGTGCAAGGATAGAGTATATTCACAAACACGCATAGGGCTACTTGGTTAGTATTCTCGCAAGAATAAACTAGGAAGCAATGTGAAACATAGGATCGAGAGGGATAAATTGTCTGTATTTATGAAATACACAGTTACACACAGGCATAGGTCTACTTGGTTGGTATTCTCGCTAGGATAAAGTTTATTCACAAACCACACCAACATGGAGTGACTTTCAATGTCCAATGAAGATTGAACACACCAAATTGACAATGTTGTTCAGTTAAGATTGACTACACACGAACACGGGTGCAGGACGTGGAGCCAGACTTGGGTACAGGTGTCTGACTTGACAAACTCTAGAAAATAGGATTCTGGGATTTGTCTAATACATATATAATACTCCTTCCATTCCAATTTATAGTTTGTTTTGGTATTTCTGGATACATAACTTTTATTATGTATTTAGACATATCGTATATCTAATAAGTGCACAGCAAAATCTATGTACGTAGAAAAACAAAATGACCTATAATTTGGAACAAAGGGCGGTAACTCCCTAATTTGTTTTTTTTTTCTGGTAAAATAAAAAGGAAAAAAAACAGTCCTCCATCATTCATGCTTTTGAACTGCCTAAAGATAATCACTTAGTAATTGCCCCGTCAACTCACAAATATGTTCATGCATTCCTCGCTTTCTATAAGTCCCGGTGCCCCTCTGCCACCCGCTTCCTGCCGGGGCCTGGTTTTCCCTCCTCTTGTCCGGTTTTCGAGTTTTATGAAGCAAGCTATTAGAAACTATTGGACAAAGGTACAAATGAGCTCCCTATTCATTTTGTTCGCTTGGCATAATCATTGGTTTATCAAGTCATTTTTAAGGAGCTTCTGGAGATGCTCTTACTTTTAGCATTTACAAAGTCAATTTTAAGTCTTCGGGCATAAAACAAGCTGCTACTGAACAGGATAACAAACCTAGTTAATACTAACAGTGGATATACATCAGTACGAGATAAAATGGGAGAAAGGGAAACTAATAGAGAAAAAGACAAGACTGGCTTCCATGTGCTGGCCTGCTAGGTGCTAGCCCATCCAACCTAACAAGTAACAACAGACCTTAAGGACACGTACAATGGGAATGCTTACAGAAAGAACCATTAAAAGAAAATATGGGAATGGTGCTTAGAGGGGCCCAAAGCTGCTAACTTTTGCATCCCTGCTCATGTGTGTGTTATGCCTACTTTTTTTCCATGATGCCTCCATGGGTGTCCTCAACTCCCAAGTTTCCAATAAAAAATCACACCTGGTTTGTTACATTAGTTTCCTTGTGACTATGCACATCTGATCGACTCTTGATGAAAAAAGAAGCTATGCACCACTGATAAAGTTGAAAGAACGTAGATTCTGGCCAGGCAATATTCTCCTTGGCAAGGACACAAAGGCCACTGCCACCGGCCGCCGCACATGTGCAGCTTGGTCTCAATGGCTGTGCTTGACGAGAGACATGGAGCAGGAGACAAGAACAGAAGCAAGCGGGACAATTCTGAAGGGCAGCTGGCTGGCAGTCAGAGGCAACTGATGCCCAGCCCCCCACCCTCAGCTCACCTCCATCGTTCCCCTCGTTCTGGGCAGCTCCATGGCGGCGAGCCACCATCCGCCAGCCATGGCCACCGCAGCAAAGGATCAAACTCACCTCGCTCAAGTCAAGCATTTTTCTTGAATTTGTGCTGGATGGAGCTCTTACTCACGCAAATCCATTCATTGCCTTAACACCCCTACTGAGCTGAGAAGGGAAGAGAGTTTTGCGTGAAGGGTGAGGTGAGTTGAGGGGACAAGAGCACCCTGTTCGGCATAGAAAAAAAGAGCTTAAATAGAGTCTAATGTTCAACAACCTAGCTACCTATAATAACAGGTGCTTCCATGTTGTAAGTCATGTTGCTTATGTGAAGGCTCAATGTTTCTCTTTAAGCACCTCCATAAGCATCGTGCATCATACATGCTCTAACATAACCTAATCCGTAGTAATTGTGGTTCGTTTTGATACCATAGATTCATAATGTTTACTTTCATCCGCTCGATCATCACCTGAAATACAATTGTAATGGTCCTAATGGATAGGCATTAAATTGCAAAAGAACAGATGTAGATCTAGAAATCATCGGTGGATAATTAATGTTCTTTTAGAGGCAACAAGTTGATATACAGAACTATGGCTGGCCTGCAATTCATCATATAGTTGCTTAAAACATAAGCTCCAAGTCCCAACCCCAGACCGAGCCACTCCGTTACTTTCAACCCAAAAAAAAAAAAAAAAAAAAAAAAACAGACCGAGCCACTCCTTACACATAGGCTACTTGAATGTTGACGATACCCTTATAGGACCAAACGACTCGGATAAAAATCCATAGGCACAGTGTGCCCGGACCTAATCGACGAGCGCGTCAGAACTTACAGTCAGCGAAAACCTGGCAGCATCCGGTGAGCAATCGTAAGCAGCACAAGCACACATGAAAACCCACTCGCGTCCTGAATGGTGAGACACACAAAGCAGCAGAACGGAAAACGGGAACGCTGCGATGCGAGGAGGACTGAACCTTGAGAGAGATGGATCACGGACCTGGTCTCGCCCGGCTCAGGGCCTGGAGGCCGGCGCGGGAGAGCCTCGACAGCATTTGGAATTGGATCCACGGCGGCAGACACAAGGAGACCGACGCGGTGGTAGCAGCGGTCGTGCCGTCGTGCGGCGCCGGCGGTGTGTGGCGTGGCTGCGTTTAGTTTTGGGAGTTCCACCACCCCAGCACGGGATGATGCGAAGGAGGTGATGATGGGCTGGTCCTTTTGACTTTTCGAGTCGAGGGCGCTCGATGGCCCAGTTCTCACTCACAAGCCGGAGGAGCCCCGTGGCTCTGTTTGCCCAATCCAGCCCAGTTACACGCCCTCTAGGCTTCCTGGCCCCTTGGCCTTTCCCTATACTTGGCCCAACTCCAGCAGAACTCTTGTGGAAATCTTTCTTCAGATAACTGATCATGCTCGGTTGCACCTTTGGCCATCGTCAGGGTAGCTGACAAATGGTATTGCCCTAAGGCCTTAGCCTTCTGGTTTCCAACTTTTACTTTATTTTTTCTGAAACAAAATAGATGAACTGAGAAGCTGTGTGTTAATGGATTTGGCAAAAATTGAATAAACTTCTGTGAAACCCAACTAGGCTGAAAAGAAAATTCTGTGGAATGAAAGTAAACAAAAAAAAAGAAAATTGTGGAATAATTAGTTAAAAACAACTTATTTTTAACGCGGGGCCTCCATACATGGCCCAGGGCAAACTCTTGTGAAATCTTTCTTCAGATAACTGATCAAAAAAGTTGGAAGTTTGGATCGGAAAGCTGACAAAAGGCCCTAATGCCCTTAGCTTCAAGTGATCTTAACTAATGGATGCTTTATTTTTTCCTGAAACAAAATAGATGAATCTGAGAAGCTGTGTGACTAATGGATACTTTTCTTTTTTGAAAAAAAAAAGGATGAATCTGAGAAGCTGTGTGTTAATGGAAGCTGGTAAGGTGAGAAAAAAAGGATAAACTTCTGTGAAAGCAATGTGAAAAGAAAATTCTGTGGAAGGAAAGATAAACAAAAAAGAAGAAAATTCTGTGGAAGGAAACAAAAACAAAAAGAAGGGTAAAAAAACAAAGCATAATTTGGAGACGCGGGGAATCGAACCCCGTGCCTCTCGCATGCGAAGCGAGCGCTCTACCATATGAGCTACGTCCCCATGTTGTCCACCATTTTGCAGATGCATTTAAAACCAAAATCCCTTGTGGCCAGTAGTTTGGCATTATTATGAGATCAATAATTGGGCGCTCGACTCGATCGGCTACTCGCATGCTTGATCGTGTCGAACAAGACGCACGGTTCGAGCACCTGCAAGGCTGCAAGCGCGCTCTGAGTGTGTTGGCGTGTTGCGACGCGAGCATACTGATCGAGGAACCACCCGGGCAAGGGCCTGTGGGCCGTGCTCGTTCTGGACGACCCGTGACGCCAGGATCGGACAGACGACGACTGGTGTAGTGTGAATGCTCTCCACATCTTTCGCTGTCAGCGTGAGGATGCTAGTGCTGATGACACAGAAAGATGCTCTCCACGGTATTTTTATTTTCGCTGTCAGTAGAAATTTCATAGCGATATTTTTATTTTTTATCGCATGCTCCTGTTATATAATACATACACCAGGATCGTATCCATATTTCTGGGTATAGCTGCTCCACTTGACGCGACTCTCCATCGAGCAAACACGAAAACGCTCACGCCTGCAAGTGTGCTATATATGATAAACTCACGAGCTAGCTAGCAAGGCGACAAAGCCAGCAGCTGCCAAGCAAGCCTCGCTCGTAGAATATTGGTAGCACTGCACAGAGGGGGGGGGCAGGACATCGTCGTCCATGGCCGCCGGCCGCCGCCTGGACCTCCCCGTGGTGGACCTCGCGTCCCCCGACCCCCGCGCCGCCGCCAAGTCCATCCGCCAGGTCCCCTCCTGCTGTCCCTCTCATCGAGACATCGAGTGATGCGTGCCCTCCTTCAGCAGCTGCGCCCGGCTACAATACATAACACGGTAAAGCTATGATGAATGTCGTCGCAGGCGTGCGTGGAGTACGGCTTCTTCTACGTGATCAACCACGGCATCGATGGCGCCCTGCTGGAGCGGGTGTTCGCCGGCAGCCGGAGGTTCTTCGAGCAGCCCATGGAGGCGAAGATGGCGCTGAGGAAGAACAGCAGCCACAGGGGCTACACCGCGCCCTACTCCGAGAAGGTCGACGACTCCCCCGACTCACCAGGTCAGGATCAGGGCTCCATAATAGTAATATTTATTTTAACTTAAATAAACATGCATGGAACGAAAATGCTCCCTTAAGCTTAATATGACTCTTACACTAATGCACAAACAAATTATTTAAAAAATATATTAATATCCATAATAATAATTTATATAAGTTGTTTTATGCATTTTAAGTAAAATATCATGACATATTTATAATAATGACAGTATTATTGTAAGCACTCCATCTTAAGCACCCCAGGAGGTTAGTGTGCAAAACTAAAGACTAAAGGTAGCTATGACCTCTTGATCTTTGATATTTTTTTTCAAGAGCAGACAATAATTGTTAGGCATAAATATTAATATCCTCTTCGAATGAGAATTTTGAAGATAAGATAAAATAACTACGTAAAAGAGTAGTTCCAATAATATACTTGAGGATAATCAAATTTTAAAATCTAAATCTTCATTCATGACTTCATGAGACACCACAACGACACAAGAGCCACCAGAACTACTTTTTTAACTGATGAATATTATTGAACATATTTGGAGGTGTCATGCAGAGGCAGACGAACTATAGATATATGGATGGAACAAACATATAGACTATTTGATAAGTTTTATCATGGCTAGATAGAGATTACATAACGTCTTTATGTGTATTGTTCGGATAGAGAGTACAAAACATCTATATGTGTATCGTGTTTGAAAAATGAAAAAATGGAGACACTACACCAAATTTATGCATGATTGACAAGTCTAGAGATCTAGTTGCTGGTTAATCTAAATTATTAGACCAAATATCTAAAAAGATAACCTCTAATGATAAAGCTTTAGAAAACATAAACGCTAGAATGGATACCTTTGCTTCTTCTATTAAAAACCAACATAGCTTCAATGAAATATTAGAATCACAATTAGCTCAGTGCAAAACTAAAGTCTAAGAAGATCTAGAAACTATAAATCTTATTGATATTCACAAAGCAAGCCAAACCCAATAACACTACTAGAAATGAATTCCACGGAGACCAATTAATATCATCTTATAATTGTTGGGTCTAACCACGAACCACTAGTGATAAAAAAACATATATCATTCTATCACTGTCAGAACTAGCCTTGAACGGCAAAGATAAAAAAAAACAGAAATTATATGTTTCCAAGGTTTAAGCTCAAGACATCAATGTTTCCTCAAACGTCCTTACCAGCTGAGCTACGAAACACTAGTGTGGCAACTGATTAAAGAAAGCTATTCCTCTTAGCCTAGGCTATTGCTCGCTTTGCGATGAGCTTGAGCACAAGCCCCTTTCTAATGCATACTTTCCAACAGGCCCTAGCTATTCTTGTAACGGCATATTTATGAATATTTTATTGTATATTTGACACTCTAATCTTAAATGAAAAGGTTGTTAACCACAAAGTTATAGATTTCATCGAGTACTACAACTTTAATGTCTCCATTTGACATTGTCAACCATCTCAAATCTGATTAAAGAAATTATATTGAATATTTGGATATAAAAACCATGCAATTTTGGTATAAGTTTATCTTTCCGATCTCATATGGAAAAGGTTTTAATGTTTTTGTACAAAATGGCATGTCAAAGCTGGCACTACTGGTATCACCGCCGGTGTTACTAGCTATTACTGCCAGTTGAAGGCATAAACCGACTGTGATACATTATATTGTCGGTTGTAAAGCAACCAACAACGATAGTCTGACGGTGATTGTCTATTCTGTGGTAGTGGAAGTGTATGAAATGATAAATATAATTTTGTTATTTATAGTTATTAGAATGAACTTTTAACATTTATATTTCCTAAGACTAGTTCATCTAACAGTGCTGTTAGATGAACCTAGATAATTCCAAACAGAACAAATTAAATACATCATGTGAACATCATTCCCTAAATCCTCACTGCAGCCCATAATATATCACAACTTTTTAAAATTTCTTTTTGTGATATATTTGAGATCCACAATTGTGACAGATAAGTTTATGCAGGAGACTCTAAGGAGACATTTTATATTGGACCAATGGATGATAACAATTTGATGAATGATGTTAATCAGTGGCCTTCTGAAGGTATTATTTTTCATGGCATTACCATCCAAGATTATTCAACATTCATATATGATGAATATCTATCATTTGATGGGATATCCATTCTACTAATTTGTTTCCTTTTTTAAAAGAATAAATGGTTGCTCTATCATTATCTATTTAAATTATTTGCAGAACTCTTTCCTTCCTGGAAGAAGACGATGCAATCATATCATGCAAATGCATTGTAAGTTCTACTTGTTTTCTCGTATCCAACAAATAATGTATCTTTGATAGTTGTGGTGCCATTCTTAAAGTTTCAAGGTAATTTCATAGAATTCTTTGTTTTATCTTCTATCTTGCTCTTCCTTTCCAGGGCTACAGGCAAAAGAATATTATCTCTAATTGCTTTGAGTTTGGACCTTGACATTGATTTCTTTCACAAGAACGGTGCATTTGAAATTCCCTACCGCGTTTCTTCGATTATTACATTATGCAGGTAAATTTCCTATATTTTTCATGTTTTATTGTAAGTTATATGCAATGGATCTACATTCTTGATATTGCATATTTTTTATTTCTTTCTCATAATTTCTTATGCATGTTTTATTGTAAGTTATATTGCGTTTCTTTGATTGTATGATCATCGGATATTTGGTTTACTTTGGACGATATGATCTAGAGATGCAACATCCATTGTTTTTAGGAAAAACATTTTTTTTTTTTTATTTTGAAGTTGCTTTATCAGTTGTATTATTATTGATGGAAAACACTAGTAAACATTTAGTTGCGCCAAGTCTAGACACTACATAATCTACCTAGTGATTTACAAGTAACCAAGTTGGTACTAGCTACTTCAATGTACGGTGAAACCTCTGATGATTCTAAAAATTTGTTACTGAATAATTTGCAAGAATACTTTGAATTTAATGAGTGACTGGAGTAACCGGCCTTTTATTGCCTCATTATGATTTTTTTATCAAATCAAATATATATTTGATAAATTTGGTGCAGGTGACGTAAATGGTCCAGACAATGACAAAAACATTATTGGTGCAGCAGCACATTCAGATTATGGAATGCTAACCATTTTGGCAACAGATGGAACACCTGGCTTGCAGGCATTTTTTTTCTTCACAAGTTCAAATTGATGAATTTACGTAGTACAATCCTTTTTACATAATAAGTGCTGTAAACATACCTATAATATTCACATAAAACAATGAAACATAGCGCTTTTCATATGCTCACATGTAAATTATGAACCTTTACTTGCACCTTGTAGATATGCAGAGAAAAAGATCGACACCCTCAGATCTGGGAAGATGTTCACCACATTGATGGGTAATACTTATTTCCTGATGTTTATGAACAAAGATCCCAAATACAATAATACAGTAGCCTTCCAACATATTTACTCTAAAAAATTTTGAAGTGCTTTATTACCCTCTAATATATCCTGGCTTGCTGTGTTTCTGTAAATTGTTTAATCCTGTTTTATATTGCCTGTAGATAATTCTCATGGCTCAGTATATATGATATTATCTTATTCTGGTTTCCTTGTAGGTCACTTATTGTTAATATTGGCGATTTGTTAGAAAGGTGGACTAATTGTGTTTTCAGGTATCATCATTTATTACTTTTGGTATCCACCGTAAGTCCACTCTGTGAGCACTGGCACCTCTTCAAAGTTGTAGGATAAAATATAACATTTATTAGATAAAGTTTGTTCTGGTCCATAATTGACAACATCTTGCATACAACCGTGTGTAGTTGTCTTGATATGATGAGTAGAGTACAGTAGTAGTGTATGATAGCTCAGTTAGTTACACAATCTACTGTCTTTTGGTTCCTTGTCAATGCAACGAGAATAAAAGCCGCGTGTCAGAATATGCTAATGCGCTTATATTGCAACTTGCAGATCTACATTACATCGTGTTGTTCCTGTTGGGAAAGAGAGATATTCTGTGAGTAACAAGAACTTAATTCATAATTTTTGCTCGGCGTTTCAGTATCCTTTTATAGCCTTTCATTACGTCCTCTGATTCTTTGCTTTGAGAGGAGCACTTCAACCAATAATTACATGCTTACTGTTACTGCCAGACGGTGATGGAGACCTAAAGTAGTACATACATTTCACACAACAGTTTTTGTATATTATATCAGGTTGCTTTCTTCATTGATCCAAGCCCAAATCTAGTGGTGAAATGCATGGAAAGCTGCTGCAGTGAGGCTTATCCAGCAAGGTCCACTTTGGTTATACGTTAGCACAAGTTTCGTCCATACATTTCCTCACCAGCTTATCGAAATCTGACACTTCATATATTTTGTTTTCAGGTTTGCACCTATCAAGAGTGGTGACTACATAGAAGAGAGATTAAGGTCTACATATAAATTGGCAACCAGTTAAATCAAGCGATCAAGTACTATAAAGAGTGCTCTGTTATGGCCATTCAGCTTTTACTTGATGCTGCCAAAACATTTTCATGCCGGTGTGGTCACATGTCATGTCTGATGGATTGATTGCTGGTGTACTCCATATTTGTTCTTCTGTTACAAGGAATGGGTGGAAAACTTGTCCAATAAATTAAATAAAGGGCGTATGTTTACCTCATCTACAGAGGCTACTAACCTTTTCATTGCATTCTTACATGATTTAGAGATACTGCGTAGTATAACCTGCATGATGCCGTAACGGTGAGGCTCGTCAGTGAGGACGTTGAAGCCACTCCACCAGCCGCACTTCCACTTCCAGTCTTGTTCCACTGCCAAATCACATGGGAATGGGAAGCTGAAAGCAGAGCCACTGAAACCGAGCTTGGCCGTGGGAAATCCCCGGTGGGGAAAATCGCCCGAGCAGCGCTCGAAATGGACTGGTGGTGGCAACAGCGACAACTGAACACGTTGGCCGTGGGAAAGGACCCCTGGGAAAGGGACAGGCAACAGCGACGCTGACACGTTGTGCCGTCCCGTACTGGCAGGGAGCCAGCCGGATTGATGAGAGGAGGAGCAGCATCTCCGGCGGGACCACCATCGGGATCATCGTCACATCTGCCCGGCGCGCCACGGCGCGCACGGCGACCGGCGAGGCGATGTGGGCACCGAATTTGTCGTCGCCGGAACGGAACGCATCAGACATGTGTCACTGTCACGCATCATGAAGGTTAACCCGCTTGACTCTACCAGGAGAAAGAGCAGAGTGACATTTGAAGTACTAGTACAGGAGTGTCTGGATAAACTCCACACCGATTTGACGTCAGGATCGAGTGCGATGGACGACTGAATTATTGGTACCCGGCCGAAAGCACTAAACAAATCGACGCCCCGGCCCCATGATGATAAGATATTTCTGTGGTAGACAAGCCAAGATGTGGGCGAAGTGTATTATTGGATTGGATACATATAATATTCTGAACACTCAACCACGCATTATTGTTGCTTAGGATTTAGTACTTTTTACACGGCAGCAAACAACCATACTGGAGTATCCTGTACAAAGCAGAGGAGGCTAACTGCGTGCGTGCACTCACTCAGTCACTCATACAGCAACAGCATTACTAGTATATAATAGTATATAATACATAGCACAGGAGTATCACCCTCTTCAAAGCTACTGTAGGTACCGTAGGACTTCGCTATACATCGATCTCGCCAGTCTGGTCACACCACGAGCTTTGCTTTGCCCGCCTCCGCTTCAAACGCTTGGACGACATGTACACGGTGACATGCACGAGCTGCTGATGCCGAGCGTAGTAGTAGTAGCTTACAAAATCAGCAAGCACCTCACACGGAGATTTACAAGAAGATGACATACTACACCGTTAATTAACGTATAGTATAACATAACCATCACCCTATAATAAGCTCTGAAAGAGGTTGTGTTGTATATGGCCCCTCTCTTCCGATCCTCCTTTCAGTTCGCTGGCTGTTGATGGTTTCCTTGTCCTTGTGCAAGTTGGGCAGTTGGCCTTGGGGCCCGGCCGGCTGTTTCAGGGGTCCAGCGAACTGATCACCACCCTGCATGCCGTGGGAGTCGGAGACACGCAGATCAGATGACATCATATCAAATCCAAGCAAGATTCTTGCTTGTCCTGGTCATTTTCAGGGATAATAGCAAAGATCCTTGCAGGCCAGAGGATACGGACCAGTCATAGACGGTGGGGCTCCTCGGCGTGCCGGGGGCATCACCGCCGTCGGCCATCATCCTGCCTTTCCGGCGCAGCTTCTTCCAGCCCTCTCCCTTGGGCGTCGTCGCTGATGCCAACGTACATACAGAGATACAAACAACATCATCAGATGAGACTGGTGTCAAACGCTGTGCTTCGTTTCAGATCTACAGCATTCAACTATCCAAAAGTAAATTATTGGCTACACATATCGTAATCTCCCGCTAAAACAAAGCAGTATAGAGCTGAGATCTTGACAGTTTCATTCATGTGGAGCACCTTTCTTGCCCCACGGTGCCATATCTCGTTCATGCTTTATATTAGTTGTTATAAATTAACAAGGCTGGCTAAGCTCAAACGAAACACCACACAGAGACGGATAGCAACAACTGAAAAAAAAACGAGAAAGAGAGAAGGAGGAGATGGCGAGAGCCGGCCGGTCACCTGCGCCGAAGGGCGAGTCCGGAGCGCCGCTTGCCGGCGACGGCGACGACGGCGCGGAGCTGGACTCGCTGCGCGGCGACGTGATGACGGACAGCGCCGCCGGCCGCAGCATGGTGATGCTGCGCGTCACGGCAGGAGGCGTGGAGACCCCCGCCCCCTCTGCTGCGGTCGGCGACGGCATGGCCGCTGCCGCGGACGACGAGGAGGAAGGAGAGAAGGAGGCGTACTTGCGGAGCTTGCCGAGGCCGGAGTCCGGGCGCGGCCCGGCCACCGTGTCGTCCCACAGCTGGTCCAGGAGCCCCATGCACCGTGCGTGCGTGCGTGCAAAAAAGGTGTTATCGTTTCTTTGGTTCTTGTTTGATGTTATCGCTGTCCTTCTTCGAGAGGAAGAACAAGGCTAGATCTGGCCTCCGATCCAGGCGTGAGGTTTGCGGATCGAGGTCCCTCCTCCTTATGTTCTGGAGTAGTATTATGGTTCCTTTCTTCTTGGAGGACCAAGGGGAGCAGTGCAGTTTTATAGAGGAATTTTGAGGGTGGAGAGAGGATTTAGGCGACATATTTGGGGGGCATGAGTAATTTGGGATTACCGGTTTTCCTTTCATTGGTGTCGTCCTTTTTTTTTTATTACACTCTAAAAAAGCCGGCGTCGGTCCACTCCCAAAAAAAAATATTGGATTTTCCTCGTTACCATTTTACTCTCTTCCATTTTCTTTAGTCTTGTTTTGATGCACTCATATTTATCTTAATCCATATATGTTGGCATAAATTAGTATGAAAAATAGTTTAATTTCTACCTCAATCCATTCCAACAAGCTCGTTCTCTCTGCCCCCAATAGGTCTCCCTAGGATGACCATTGTCTTTAGCACTAAGTTAACATTTACAAAATATATATTTCAAAAGGGTTTTCACTTGCTTCTCACTATGCCACTCGATCCTAAACATATGCAAAGTTAGATTAGACAAGTGACACAAGATAACCAACATGAAACATACATTTGCCTCTCTTGATAGTACGACAATCTAACCTAAACCTAGCTATCTTAATATCATATAATCACCTCATCGCAAGTAAAATAAAATGACCTACATTTGCCTTATACAAGTCCATTTTAACTCTAACTTGATGTTTGAGCAAACATTACCATTTCATTCACTTCATATTGATATCAATATCAATGGTCATCAGCGTATGAAATCCATCCTTCCAATATCACTTGACAATTGTCAACGATTTGAAGATTGAAGGCAAGGGCATGAGCCAAGGCTCGACGGGTGGCTATGCGAGGTATGTCTGAGGGCTCATGGCAGTGTGGCCACGACACCCATGGAGATGTCCTCGCTGCTATAGTACCATGAGCTACATTGGCAAGGAGGATCTTCGTGTGCTGCTGCACCAAGTTCGCCACTGAGATCTTTATGGTCGGTGGCTCCTTCGCGTACCTTCGAGAGGTGCACGCGGTGGCCAGGGGGCTGAGCATGCTCAACTAGTGGTTCATCTAGCCAGGGCGGTGCTCAGCTAGGCCTCGGCACGACTAAGGGTGTAGCCAGCCATAAGGGGCGAGGGTGGACCAGACACCGTTGTTGCATGGCTTGGGGAAAAATGAGAGAGCGAGAGGAGAGGAACGAAGCGAACCGAGCCCTCATGTTAGCATGTGACATATCAACATATGGGCAAGAGTTTAGACGTGTTTAGACTATCTCAGAGATCCGAACAGAGATTAAGGGCTAAAATGACCAATTTGCGAATTTGGAGATATGAATGATATACACTCTTACAAGAATAATGACTAATACACACTCTTACAAGAATATATAATGTCCGCCTATGAATTTTACTCTATTAATTAGTATGCGTAAGGTAGCAAACTGCTTTGATTTTCTCTGCTCCTCAAAGTGTTTGTTCGAACTCGGGTCAATAAAAATTTGTGCACCTCCACCACCTTACTCTGCACGTTAGATCATGAAGTGTGCAACAGAAACAACCATGCCAAACTTTGTTCTCTTGCGCGTGCCCACATGAGCTACCTTGAATTGTGTGATCCCTATCATCACCTATTCACATGTTTTAGCTTGTTTCTATTCTACCTCTCTCTTCTCGTTGCAGTTGCAGTATATAGGCCATGGATTTATCTTCAGTCAAGTTTAACTGATATATTAAATTTTGTTATTTTAAGCTGATATTTTTAGTATAGTCATGATTTGGTTGATATGGTGATGTAAGAATTCAATGATTTTTCAATATTTTTAGGGTCCTACAATTACATGAACAAATTAATTATGATTAACTTTATTCATTTATGAAGAGAGGCAAAATAGTTATTTTCTATGCAAAACAATATTTTATTGTGTAGTTCTCATTATGTAGAGTCTAGAAGATTTTACAGTATAATTTTTAAACATTTATATGATTTTATATCTATTTTATAAAATT
The DNA here is from genome assembly GCA_015844335.1 of Chrysopogon serrulatus. Taxonomy (NCBI): domain Eukaryota; kingdom Viridiplantae; phylum Streptophyta; class Magnoliopsida; order Poales; family Poaceae; genus Chrysopogon; species Chrysopogon serrulatus. Next base: position 73,116 of record JADLZL010007191.1, read on the forward strand.
ATTTTATTGGGCATGGTATCAACTAATTTGTTAAGAACCAGAGTGTCTTTCAGGGAATCGCTCGAAAATAGATGTCCGCTAGCAAAGAGCTATCACTTGGCATGTCCAACAACAAATTTCTCTCTATATTTTTGGTACCAAAGTTGACGTTGACAACTCAAACTCAAAGTTTGTTTTAGGTTTTAAAAGTAGTTAAATTAGATGCTACCCAACAATATAACATATCCGTTTTTCTCAAATTTCAGTACAAAGATTTATCAAATATATAGTCATTTTTGTTTTGTTATATCTAATTATGGTGAAACTAGAAAAATATACTGACATAGTTCCTGTATCTAGAAAAACATGCAACTATGGGTTGCATGTCAAATAAAGTTGTTTATGTTTGACCAAATTTTTAGTTAATAAATTTATACTTATGACTCCAAATTAATTTAATCTAAACATATATTTTATAATTAATCTAATGATATTTATTTAACATTATAAATATTTACATTTTTTTTATCTATAATTGATATGATATAAAAAACATGATACTATATTAGAATTGCATATTTTTAATACTGCAATATTTTATGAACGGATGGAGTATCAAATAATTTCATTATATGATTTGCAAAATATATTAATCAAATATTTATTTTATATTTTTATAAATAATGTTAATATATTTTATTTAAAATGTAATAACATTTAAATGCATTTAACTTAGGTGAATTGTTTCGGCATGTGTAATTTGGAGGGACGGGTACCGATGCGTCTCATGAAGTGTGAATAGGCCTATATGGTATTGGTTGCAGGAGCCTCAAGAGTCAAGACCATCTTAGGTCCTGGGTTTCACTCCAAGTGAGAGCGAATTTTTTCAGGATTTTACATGGTGTTGTGCTTTCAACTATTATCTTTGACAGCAAGGTGTCTGTAGTGACTGCTAATTTTGAAGATTTACTAATCCAGCCTTTAAAAATACTCATAATAGTAGGGGTTGCATGTATTCGTTCATTAAGGGTAAGTGTCATATTGCTAGTTTCTGTGTTATCATTTAAAAAAGCATCTCATGAACAGTGCAGAACAACAAATTTCACAAAATGTGACACGGTAACGATCGCCGAGCACGTTGAAGGTATCTTCGTCAATTAGCATTGATTGGGTTAAGTTGACAGAGTATCGGGCCAAGGTCCATTAGCATTTTGTAAGCCGCCCTATAAAAGGGGACCAATCATTATTGAGACAGTTAAAAAAAGTCACCGTCGCCGCCGCTGACCCGCCGCCGTGCGCCGCTGCTCTCCTCCGCCGCCCGCTGCCGCCTCGTAGGGGGCTGGCCCTTTGCGCCCAGCGCCGCCGCCCCGCACCGCCGCCGCCAAGCCGCTTAACGCCCCCACCGTCGCCGCCAAGCCGCCCACGCCAGCGCTGCCTCCACCGCCGCCTCCGCCGCCCACGCCGCCGCCTTCGTCGTTGACTCCGCTTTCTCTATCGCCGCTATCAACGCCGTGTTCTTTGCGGATAATTATGCGGATTGTGACAGTTTTGCTCGGAACCGTTCTAATCTGCCGTTCGGATCTTGATTTCTCTGTCGTCCGATCCCGAAGGAGATTAGACCCATGACAAATTGGTATGCAGAGCCACGTCGACATCAATCTTAAGGAGGACCTGCATGCTCGGTTGAAAGAATGGAAGAAAAAATTCATCGATTTTTTTGAACAGCAGTCTGATCAGAGGTATGTTCCACAACCCGAACAACCACCACTTTCTACGTTCTTAAAATCACGATTGAAAACAAAAGATATAGTAATGGATGATTGGCGCGCTCTCTTTAATAGTTGGGAGAAAAAATTTGTCCATTTTTTTGAGGAACAGCAATAGTCTGATCAAAGGTACGTTCCTCAGCCGGAACAATCATTGCTCCTTACACCCCTAAAATCACTGGCAAATCCTGTAGTGCCATTGAAAAAATCAGAGGTACTAGTACTTGATGTACATCACTCAATTATGGAGGAACAGCCATCTGATCAATTTCAGAAAGAACATTCACCCGGTCAACACAAATTGCAGTTACCTGATTATAATGGTATGGATAAACTTTTCCAGTGACTTTATAGATGCAATAAATTTTTTGCCTCCCAACAGATAAAAATAGATAAGCAGATGCATCTAATTATGTCCCATCTTAGTGGGGATGCGATAACTTGGTTCATCAGTTGGAAAAAGAAAGTTGAGTACCCATCTTGGCCTCGATTTTCAGCATCAGTTGTTAAACAATTCAGTTAACGTCTACATTATAATTATTTTGACCTCGGCAATACTGTACAACCAAAAGATTTGCAGGCATACATAAATTAATTTAATTTAACAGTAAATAAAACACTAATTTTTTTCAATGCTCAGCTGGTGATGTTAGACGCAGCAGGACTTCACCTAGTATTGCAAATTGATATTCAGCGACATGAACCTCATGCTTTGGAATCAGCAATAGCCCTTGCACTGATATTTCAGGTATTTTTTTACCATCGGATAACAATCAATTTCTAGATTTATATGATCAGAAAATTCAGATATCTTTTTATATCATGGTTAGAATTATGACTAGTCAAACAAAACAGCTTCAACTGTTAATTAATAAGAGAAATTTTTTAGCCTTGCTGGATTCTGATTCAACACATAGTTTTATAGATTCAGCAACTGTTGTTGATTTAAAATTGCAATAGTCTCTTGTTCCAAGAAAAGTAAAAGTCACATTTGTTAAGGAGGATCAAATTCTATATACAGTAATATACAATAGCATATCAGTACAGATTAAAATAGAACAGTTTATTATCGATGGCTACAATATTCAGTTTGATGGCTATAGTTTTATATTGGGGATAACTTGGCTAAACTCTTTCGATCTAATAATATGGGATTTCAATAGCCTGACAAAAAAATTTTAGCGCAATCGTAAACAAATTATATGGATCACTTTAAGCAGTAACCCATGTCTCCATACATCAACAATAAAGGACTCTTTGGATAATATTTTGCGGGAATTTTCACAGTTTTTCCAGAAACCTCAACAATTACCACCAAAAATAAAATATGATTACAGGGTATATTGCATGTAACACCCTAGGTGTTAAGCGTTAATAAACTTTGCCATGTCATCATATTAAGTATCAAGCATCATATTTAGTAACCCAATAATGTTGCATTAATCAAGTAAAGTATGTTACAATGCTTATCTATGTTTTGCTTCACATGAGTTGGTGATGTTGATCATTAAGGTATGGCAAGTGCTTGGCTAACCTTTAATCCCACTCTAACATGGTTTACTAAGTCAAGCAAATCAAAAGTGAGAACCTAATTTGAATATGGGAATCAAATTCTAACTCTAGCTAGAATTGGCAAAAGTGTTGGAAATTGAATTTCAAATTCAAATTTGGGGAGCTAATTATGAGCAATTTTCAAAATAAAAAGTTCCAAACTTTGGTTCTATTTCTAAGTACAAACTTTGTACTTTGCAGTAGAGCTAATGGTTGGACTATAACATGCTTGGTTGACCTTTAATTAAATCACCAAAAGTTGAATCAGCAAATAGCATTTTCCAAAACCCTAATTCAAAACTGAGATATCATTTTTAAAAATATTTAGAATTCGAATATGGTTCCAAAAGTAAAGTTGTAGGGTTTAAAATTTTAAACAACTTTTATTTTTGGAATTTTCCAAGTTATTACATGTTTTTGAAAGTAATTTTGAAAAAGAGGGAGAGAGGTGTACTGCTACAGTAACCCAAGAGGGGAAATTCCCATTTCTCCTCTGCCCATGCCGATAGGTCACCGGCGCCGTGGCGTTCTCGCGCCATCGCCGGCAAAACCGCGCACCCGACCACCTGTCCCTCATCATGAAGGTGCTGGCCACCTCCATGACCCATCTTTGCCCTATAAAAGCCAGTGCCGGCCGCCAATTCTTCTTTTCTTCTTCCTCACCGCCGCCGTCGATCTCTCGGTTCGCCGGCGAAATTCGCGGCCATCACAAGGCCTCTGCCCAATTGCTCTAACCCGCCACTACGCAATGTTGTTGCGCAGCCGGGAACCACACCACAGCCCTTAACCTCGCCGAAGTCGTCCGATCGGCCTTCTTCTTCTTCACTGCTGGCAGGAGCGCCGCTGTAAGCATCTTCCTCTGGCCAGAGCCAACCAGCGTGTCTTGAACCCCCTTATCCCTTATTTTAGCATCGCCTTGAGTCACTGACCATGCTCGGCTTGATGGTTTCCTCAGGCGAAGCTTCAACAAGTCGGGACGCCGCAGTGTCGTGAGTTCACGCCGCCGCCATCGTTGTCACCGACGGCAAACTACTTCCGCCCTGTAACCGACCCAACCAACTAGCACAACGTGCTCGTGGTGAGCTACCGAGCCTAACCATGCCCACTCCGAGTTCCCTAGGGGCCTGTGGTCGCCGGAGCACCGTGCGCCGGCGAGCTCCGCCATGTCAATTCGCCGCCGTCACGGACAGAGGCATAGATAGGCCTCTATCGTTCGATTAGGTGCTTGACCATGCTCGGGGAGTCGAGTTACGTTAGTTAGGCATGTTGGTTGCGCCGGAGAAGCCATCGGTGTCCGCTGCCGATGAGCCCGCGAGTCGCCATCCGCCATGGCTGTCGCCGTGTGTGCACCGGTGCTCGAGGAGAAGGGTTTGTGGGATCAGGAGATGCGGGAGAGAGAGAGAGAGGAGTGTGCCTAGGTGCTTCCCATTGCCGGAGACCTCGCCGGCAGTGAGCTACACCGTCTACACGCCGGCAGTGTCGCGGTCAAGGACGGGGAGAGGAAGGAGTTGACCCGAGCCTGGTGGTCAGTGAGGGGGGTAGAGTGAGGGTGGAGTAAGAAAAGGTTTTATCCTATTTTTGATTTTCTAGAAAAAGGTTAAAATGCTGATTCTTGTTTATTTCATAACTAAATAATTAGAGCTCAGAAAAATATGAACTAAATTTCTTTCTGAACCTCATGATGTGTAGTTTCATGAAAAAAATCGGTGTTTGATATGTTAATCATTATTGTCATGCTTAATAATTCCATGCTTTAATTAATAAATAGCAAGTGTTTGATTTTTGTAGAGTAAAATATTAATCCAAAAATCATGAAAATTTAGGGTTAAGCTTTTTATGTGAAAAGTGACCTCCTATTAAAATTTGAGTACTGTTTTGAGCAAGTTTATTTTAATAATTAATTTTTACTTTGTTTAATGACTGTAAAAATGGTTAATAAGATAAACAATTAGTTAATTAGTTTTCTAATTAAATTGTTGAGTGGTTTGTGGCATTGTTGAAGCCCATGAATCAGTAATCATCCCTGGTTCTTGGCATGATCATGTGTAGCTTAGCAATAGAGTTGCTCACATGCTTAATAAATTATTAAATGGCTTAAGTGAATAAAAGTAGGATTCATTTAGGATTGATTCCATTTTGGTATTATTTGAAGACCATGAATCATTATCACTCAAATGATCCATGGCTTGGTTGTGTAGGTTTAGTAGTGATCATCATCACATGTGTAGTGAGTGGATAATTAATCAATTAAATGTTAAAGATGCTTAACTTAGGGTTGAATGTATTTTGGTGTTGTTTGGAGACCATGGTATGCTTTACCTTAGTATTCCATGGCAATAACAATTTTAATTTTGATGCAATTTCACCCTTTATGCTTAAATAAATATTAATCTTGCTATGTAATAAATGGATCTTAACTTTGGACCCTTGATTTCAACTCTTCCGCGAAGGAAAGTTGTACTCAAGTTAATTATGCAAGTAAACTTGTTATCAAACATGTGTGTGCATCATGCATCATAGTTGACTCCTCATTTGATCTAGAGATGCATGTGTAGTAGCATTCAAACAATAAGTATGCTTGGTGAATAATAAATTTGAGTTGCACCGTGAAGGAAAGTTGTGCTCAACTTTCTCTAGTTTGCATGTCATGCATCATGTTGTTGATGATGCGTCAACTTTTTATAGTGCAATAAATATGAGAAACGATCAATACACATAGTAGTCTAGGGTTTTAACTGACAATTCTATGAGTTTTGGTGATTTCATATTTTCTAGGGAGTGTTTCAGAAAACCACAGAGAAGGATTTAATTATCAAGCAAATTAGCGGAATTATCTCATGGTTAAACATGCGCCATTGGACTCTAGATGGACCAAGGAGGCAAACCATCAAAGTTAGGCCCAAAAGGCCCAACTTGGGTGCCGGGCGGCACAAGCCCTAGGGCCGGCCGGCCCCACCACTTCGCCACCTGGGCTCAGCTTCTGAAAGCTTCCTCTACCGCCTTTGAGGGTCCATATCCACCGTATGTGAAGTCAGTTTGATCCAAGGGCTCATATGCGTCCCACCGGGCTATATAAGGAGCCCCCTGGCCCCCTGTCTGAGGCATCCCTAAAAACCGTAATTCGTTATCTCCAGTTGGATCAGTTGAGAGGGGTCCCTTAAAGTAGCTATCTAGTCTTAGAATTAGAGAAAGAAATTGAGAGTAGAGTTTTGGAGGAGTTTCGGCCTGTCGGTGCTTCTCTTCACACAGGACTTGCTTCTAAGGTTCTTCAATCATCGTCTTTTTATGTAAGTAACTTTGTGTTCATATTGTTCTTCTAGTTCATAATTCTTTTGAGTGCTTTGGTCTATAGGATCGCTGTAGATTGAAGTAGTAACATAGGTGTAAGCGTGGCGCTTAGATCTAGATTATTTGTGAATGTCCCCTGTCTTTCTAGTAGATGGTAGCTCACGAAGGTGACTTATAGCTTCATTGAATCCTCTATAATCCATCACCCGTTAGAAGGATTAGCAGCCATATATAGATGCTGATAGGGGAGAACTTTGATTTCTACCCCTATTCAAGTTATCTGGCCACGTTAGAACATTAGAAAATACCTTTTTACCGAGATTCGAAGTAAACGTAGTTTTAGTGATCTCCTCTTATCTCTATCTAGGATTGATTTCTACTCCGGGTTAGATTGGACCGTAGTTATACTCACACGTTTCCTTGTAGATACGATATTTAAAACCTCCAGGTAAAGTGCTATATCGGTATTATATCTGTGCGCTTGTGGATAGTCATATTTTCTTGTGTACATTTAATTTATACCAACAAGCATTTCTGGCGCCGTTGCCGGGAAAACGGTTGCTAAGTTAATTGTGAATCTAGCTTTACCATGTATTATACTTTTATCTTTTCCTGTTTTATCTCATTCTCTTCATTATTTTTATGTTCATCCTTATGGATATTTTTAATTTCACTTCTATCTACTTATATGGCATGCGCAAAAGCTTTGGACCAATAAAATCTATAGAGCCTATCATAACATCTGGCTATGAGCTGCGCCCATGTCTAATCAATATGATTCGGGATATACCCTTCTCAGGTAAAGGCAATAAAAACCCGTACTTACACCTACGAGAGTTCGAGCGGACCTGCGCATGCTTGCGAATTGCTGGCATGTTTGACAAGACCTTAAGATGGAAGCCTTTTCTATTCTCTTTGATAGGAAGAGCTAAAAATTGGTATAATCGAGCCGTAGGAAGTACGCAAGAGGATTGGAAAACATTGTACTCTGAATTCTATTTACACTTCTTTCCCATCTCCAAAGTAGCTAGCCTTCGAAAAGAGGTTCTAACTTTTAGGCAACTAGAACAAGAATCTCTTAGTAAATCATAGGATCATTTTAATGAACTTGTCACATTTGGCCCTGATCTTGGTCTTCCAGACCCTATGCTTCTTTAACATTTTTATTTGGGTCTTGCCATGGATTCTAAGGAAACCCTTGATTTAGCCTCTGGAGGAGCTTTTCTTCACTTGTCTATAAATAAAGCAAGGCCTATGCTAGAAAAGGTTGTTCATATCTATTCTGAGTTCTCCCAGGAAGAGAAGGAATCATCTCCTAAACAAGAAGGGGAAGTTTTAGTAGCTAAAACACAATCACTCTAATCCCAAGATTTGGCTATCAATCCTAAACCATTAAAGTCTTACAATAATGATTTAGACTTTCAGTTAGTTAAGATGCTTGTGAATTAATATCAATCAGATCTTTTTAGAAAAGCATCTTGAGAAAAGTGTCCTCAACTTCCTTTTCCTCCTAAAAATAAAGGACATCAAGAAGAATACATGGATGGCATGTCTAGTGATGCCATAGAAGGAGAGCCAAACCACTTAGTAATTAATCCCATCTTCTTCCCTTCTGTGCCTACATTAGAGGACTTATCTGAACCCATCTTTAAACCCATCTTTGACCCTGATGATCCTTCTTATGCTCCTTCTCCTAAGTCTTATAATGACCCTAGAAACTCACTAGAATACTCAAAGCATAAGAATCATAAATACTATAGGAATGACCGAGAAGAGCAACAACGACAATGGCAGGAATATATGGAACTTATAAAAAACTCATATGCCATTGCTAAAGAATAGATGGAAGAGGACGAAGCCTTAGTATTAGCATCCAAACTTGGACTAGATTTAAATGGTGAGCTTAAATCAATTTCTTCAATAAATATGACTCACCCAAGTTTGGAGGAAGCCTTAGACGAGACCAATCCTAGAGACATCAATTTCTGGAAAATTCTAGAAAATAAAACATCCAATGAATATCATAGGCATAAAATAATAAAGATAAACTTATTACCTATAGACATCCATAAAGAAACACCTATGGAATTTGAAAAGGAAGATCACATCAATGAGCATGAAAATTATTCCATTAAAACCCCACCAAACTATGCTCATATGAAAAATCTTCTAGATTCATTGGTCTCTCTAACATTGCCACACACGAGATTTTCAACCCTCTCATTTTACCTGTTCCTAAAAACTTTAAAAGGGTGGTTGTAGACACATATGTTTATCATAAATATTGTAGATCTCGTTGTAATCTTGAGATAACTTGAGTTTGCACCTTTTGCTATAAGGTCTTTGTGATAGAAATATAATTGTGAAAATATTCCTTCGAGTATTTCTATCACTAACCATTCTAGGTTTAAAATGAGAAAATGAACAATGGCAGCACCAGGTATGTCCAACCAATCACCATACAACAATGAAGTATATCCATCCAACCTTAACTTTGCTTTGCAAAATTCAAGCTTGGGGGAATGGACTTAGTTAAAAAAAATTTTAAATCATATTGCTAATATTGGTTGTCTCTATCTTTTTAATTCGTACTCAAAATGTTGCATAATAATTATGCTCCTTCATCTCTAATTGAATAAATCTCTATAAGTGCTTTCATGTCATCTTTGTATACCATAGTAAGTTTTGGTTTGGAAGTACTTTATGGGTACTTTCATAGGATTTTTAAATTGAGCATGGTGCTTAGGTTTATCTTTTCTAACTAAAACTAGATATGGAGTTTGGTTTGGTTATTGAACTAGAAATTATTGTAGCAGACACTAAAATATTTTGTTGGACTAACCCCTGTAGGAATCTTTCAATTCAATCTGGGCAAGTCATGAGATGAATTCAAATCAAGGATGAAGCAAGACAAATGACAAACTTCAATAACTTTGCAGAAGAAGACATAGCTCATTTATCTTAGAAGAACTATAAGTATTAATGGTTCATTTACTTTATCTTCTACTGCAAGTTACTTTTTGCCTTGAGCCATGCCTGTATAGAACATGGTCTATGCTAAAATAATCTCAACATTGTCTTTTCATTAGCATAGACGGAACACAATAAAATTCTAGATAAAAAACCTATCTTTTAAAATCCTATACTCCTTCGGGTATGTGTTGTCCACTAATCTATTGCAGGCATGAGAATGAGTGAGGTGAAAAGAGTGATAAGATCAAAGAAGCAAAAAGATGATAAAATGATAAGAAAGAAAGAGTACAACAGAGAAGACAAGTTGCTCAAGAATAACTCAAGATACAAGAAAAGAAAGGACCACTGAAAGACATATATCCTTCATCACTTAGAGTCATACTCTAAGAATAAAGGTAACACCCTAAGGTAATTGATCAGTATTTTTCTCTTGATCTTGATATGCATATAAATGAAGATACAAACATATTTGGATTAAAACTTTGTCTGATTGACTCAACATGTTTAAGATGTTTAAACTTATTTCTAGCATTCACTTTCTTGATTCTGTGGTTTTAACCAATTAAATTAAAAAGTGTACATCCTATATTTGGAAGATGATAGTCATACTCATAATAAAATTTAAACATTAAGTAGAGGTAGACAGTCCTTCTGTTGGTTAAGAATTTCAACCTACTTTGCCACATGAACTTACATGCAACATTCATGTTCAATCTTCTGATCTTACCACCCATGTTAAATAAATTAAGCAACATCAGCTTCATCTTGTGCAATATGGTTAGAGAAGAATAAATAAAGAAATAGATTTGGTTCTGTTGGTGTTTTTTCACCAACAGAGCCCATGCACTTGATCTCTACCTTGGTTTCCAAGCAGGATATATTTCAAGCAAAATGTGAAGAGAATATTCCCTAACACTCTACAAGTGAAAATTCTGAATCCACGAACATGCACACTGAGCAAGATACTACTAGCTTCCACTATAAATACTCTACTTCAACCTACTGGATATGTAAAGAACAAAAGTGGCACTACCATCAAAATCACTAACGTAAGAGGTGTAACCATCATTATCTCCATCTCCAAGACCAACAGATGCACTCAATGAGAGAACAAGAGTGGAGAAGAATAAGTCCTATCCGGAGGACTTAAAAATCTGAACTCTCGCCGAAAGGTAACATCGATAGTTATCCATATTTACTTTCTTATATTGCATATTTCTCTTTAGCATATTTACTTTTCTATATTAGCATTACATAGAAAACAATAAAAATAATTAGGCATTCATTAGGTTGTATTCATGCATCTCAAAAGCGTGAAGCCCCATGTAAAACTCTTATGGTGTAAAAGTTATAGGAGTTCTCACCGTGGTGGCCTAAAAAAATAAAAATAGCATGCATGTTTCCTTTTTACATATAAAACCAAAAACTCTAAAATATTAATTGAGCATCCTGCTACAATTCTGTTATCATAAAATACTTTGAAACTAACACAACACTCAATCCTCTAAAACAACTAACCACTAACTTTTTATTCTAATACCGTTCCATGAGTTTTGGTATTTTGTGAGAACTTTCTGCAGAATGACACTAAGAGCTAGCACACATAAGTATCTTCATCTACACCACTTGAAGTACACCTTTCTGACACACAGCTAACCCCTGTGTGAAGAAAGTAACTTTCAGGAGAATGAGATTGGGATCTCTAGCAACGTTTGCTCTTATAAGCATGAGCTCCTCCACAAGGACCACTCAGCTTTAGCACTCAACCACGACAATAACTAGCTTGGGGGAGAGCATCCCCTAGTTATTAGGTAAGTATATCTACGCGATTATCGAGTCTATTTTATAGTCATAAAATACTAAAAATATATGAGCACATAAAGGTTCACCATTGTATCATAAGAAAACCTAAAAATATCAAAAATATATGGGCACATGAAGGTCCATATCCATAGAGTCTTTTATGAGTCCATTAGTTAAATAAATAATAAGTAACAATTGAAACCAAATATAGATACTTCATTAAGGTGTGATCATAGAGGGTGCCTAATAAGTTTTGTTTAGTTTATTAGGAGTCGAATAAAACTAGAGAACAATATAATTTTGAATTGGAGATAATAAATAGTTGCTCTGCCGTAATTTCTTTTAAATGCCTAGTTTTCAGTCTTAAATTCATTCGAGTTTTAGATATGACTGCTTTGATACAAGAATTTACTCTAAACCTAAAACTTGTGGAGGCATATGCTTGAGTTAAGTCTAGGTGATTGAGAGATGATATGAGGAAGTCTGAGTTGCTATTTATCTGATTCCTAGCGATACTAAAGTTCTAGAGATTTATCTTTTGAAAATTCAAAATCTTACATGATGAGCTCTTGTATGATAAAGTTTGAATTCCTACCAAAGCCATATATGATATATTTAGATTAAGAAAACCTTTGCTTATTCATGCTGTTTGTTTTGCATTGAGTTTAGTCAACCTTTGTTGTATACCTTATGAGAGTCTTGTCATACTTTTAAATCAAGATCACACACACTCCACCCAAATATGCATTATTCCTATGCTGGGAGTAAGCGCAATTATTTTCTATTTTTATCTAGATCCACCTTAAAAATATTTTCTCCTATACTGGGAGTAAACACCAAAAATAAACCTCATAGGACAAACCCTTGTTTAATTGCTCTAAGTTCTATTCATTATCTCTCCAATCATTTTGTATTCAAAGGATGCATGTGGCTATATAAAAGAAAGAGTATTAAAAAAGAGAAGAAAAAAAAAAAAAAAGAATAAAGATAGCCCATGTTTTTCTATAAAAGTTTTAAGTTCAAGAGAAAGAGAGATTTACTTTCTAAAGAGCAAAAGTAGAATTAGCATTAGCCACCATATATACACCTATCCACCATATTCCATACATATGCATATCTTGGTTTGATTGTATGACTTGACTCTCTATGGATCCATTGTTTGACTTTAAAATATATAAATTGTAAGTATGTTCACCCTTGTTTTAATGCCATTTCTATAAACTCCACTATAATCCTTAGCTATAGAAAGGCATAACATCATTAATGCCTCAGTGACATCCATAAATACTATATATTTTGAGAGACTTGAGGGTGTCATATAATTAAGCTCTGAGTTTTATTTCTAAAACTTGTAAAAACTCTAGAATACTAGTTGAGTGAAGAATTTGAGACATAGTGCTTGACTGGATTGTTCCGTCTTTCAATTTAGTCAAGACCCACGTAAAAGTTAAGAAGCCCCATGGTTGAAGGTAATATGGGTTAGTTAGAAAGTCAGATCAGTTTATTCTAATCCAGAGGAGAATTTTTGATTGAATGCATGTGTACTTTTGAGGTGTGAATACATTATAGCAACTCTTGATCCAAGTTTATTAGTTAGGCTTTGCTAAGGGACTAGCAAAGGGTAAGCTTGGGGGAGCTTATTGATGTTGGATAGCGTCAACTTTTTATAGCGCAATAAACATGAGAAACGATCAATACACATAGTAGTCTAGGGTTTTAACTCATAATTCCATGAGTTTTAGTGATTTCATATTTTTCAGGGAGTGTTTCAGAAAACCATAGAGAAGGATTTAATTATCAGGCAAATTAGCGGAATTATCTCACGGTTAAACATGTGCCTTGGACTCTAGGTGGACCAAGAAGGCAAAACCACCAAAGTTGGGCCCAAACGGCCTAACTTAGGTGCCGGGCGGCACAAGCCCTAGGGCCAGCCAGCCCCACCACTTCGCCACCTCGGCTCAGCTTTTGGAAGCTTTCTCCACCACCTTTGAGGGTTCATATCCATCGTATGTGAAGTCGGTTTGATCCAAGGGCTCGTATGCATCCCACCGGGCTATATAAGGAGCCCCTGGCCCCCCTGTCAGAGGCATCCTTGAAACCCTAATTCATTATCTCCAGTTGAATCAGTTGAGAGGGGTTTCTTTGAATGGATCTACCTCTTAGAGTAGCTATCTTGTCTTAGAATTAGAGAGAGGAGTTGAGAGTAGAGTTTTGAAGGAGTTTCGGCCTGTCGGTGCTTCTCTTCGGCTGTATTCTCTGGGATCAAGTTCCTTCATACGGGACTTGCTCTTGAGGTCCTTCAATCATCGTCTTCTTATGTAAGTAACTTTGTATTCATATTGTTCTTCTAGTTCACAATTCTTTTGAGTACTTTAGTCTATAGGACGTTGTAAATTGAAGTAGTAATATAGGTGTAAGCGTGACGCTTAGATCTAGATTATTTGTGAATGTCCCATCTTTCTGGTAGATGGTAGCTTATGAAGGTGACTTATAGCTTTATTGAATCCTCTATAATCCATCACCCGTTAGAAGGATTGGCAGCCATATATAGATGCTGGTAGGGGAGAACTCTGATTTCTACCCCTATTCAAGTTATCTGGCCATGTTAGAACATTAGAAAATACCTTTTTACCGAGATTCAAAGAAAACGTAGTTTTAGTGATCTCCTTTTATCTCTATCTAGGATTGATTTCTACTCCGGGTTAGGTTGGACCGTAGTTATACTCACACATTTTCTTGTGGATACGATATTTAAAACCTCCGGGTGAAGTGCTACATCGGTATTATATCTGTGCACTAGCGGATAGTTATATTTTTTATGTGCATTTAATTTATACCAACACATGTCAAGCATGTCGTCTAAAACATACATCATTCCATTACGTATAGTTTACGTGAGAGCGAAGGCTTCCATTGATCAAGCTTTGGAAAAGGTTCGCGGTGATCCAACCCTGACAAGGTGAAATCCACCGAAGGTGTCAACGTCAAGACTAACAACTGACCTTCCCTGCAACGTAGGCAAGCCCCGGAGCATAACCCACTCTCTCGGTTTTATAAAAGTTTTATAATACTTTACGTCTAGTGTAATGTGTATTAAGTTATAGGCTTTATTTGATACCGTTGCTACTGTTGATGGTCACTAATGTCAATTATAACCCATTAATTATCATCAAACTTGACATGAAATGAACCACAGAGTATAGGTATAGGGTTTTGATCTAACGAGTTCCACGAGTTTTGGTGAATCTATGTGTCTACAGGTACATACTAGAAAAGCTATCAAAGTTGATCAATATGATAGTATGAAAGTATCTCAAATAATAGATTAGAATGTACCATTGCGACAGGCTCGTCGAGACGATCGAAACGGACATATCATTTACCATATTTGGAGTCCCGGACGAGAAGATATCGCACCTGCAAGCGGCACCTACACAGGAAGGATCTAGAAGACACCAGAAACCACCCCGCGGAAGGTGGGGCCCACATGTCATAGGGGGAGACAGGCCAGTCCCACCCTCAGACCGGCCGGTCTGGCATTTTGGCCATTTTGGCCCAGCTTCGGCCCACGGGATCCACCGCCTTTGAGGAAGAATCTCAGCCGCCCATCGATGTCGGTTTGATCGAAGGGCTGACGTTAATCGCTCGGGTCTATAAAAGGAGCCCCAGACCCTAGGGGGAGGCATCCCCTGGAAACCCTAATTCATTATTCGTTGGGATCCATTTGAGAGGCGTCCCTTGAAAGGATCATACTCTCATGGAGATCAACACACCAGGGAGATTAGGGCTAGACTCTTCAATGTAATAGTTTAGTAACTTGAGAGCTAGGGTTGAGAGGCTTCGTTCCGGATCTCGCCGTGGAGCCTTGGAGGTCTGGTATATCTTTGTATCTTATCTTTGCAACACTTATGCTTTAGTATATTTATCTTCTCTATTTACTTCTATGCCTTATTTATATGGTTTGTGTAGTTATTGCATCTTAGCATAGGATCTCCGCCTGTATTAGGTGCTCTAGTTATCACGTGTAGCTAGAGTAGTAATCGATAGTGTAGACATGGTGTCTAGGCTATAGGTTACCTGAGGTTGCGCCCAATTCTTACGGTTAGTTGTGGTAGCCCATAGGGGTGACAGCTCTATGTGGCCTTCGTATTCCACCACGTCGGGATTGGTGTTTCGTAGGGCTTTTGGTAGCCTTCCCCAACTACCTTCTTCCCAGTCTTATTCGAGAGTTGGAAAGGTACTGTTGCCCCGAAGTGCTATTGTGTATGCTATACTTACCCATACATCAGTTACATTCTAGTGTCAACTAGAATAGAACCCGAGTAGTAGAGAAGTACATAGGAACCTTGAACTCTCCCTTAGTCCTCTCAAGTTAGCTGACTATATATTATAGGATTCTCCTACGTGTGTGATATTGTGCATAACTCTTATCATTTACCACTTTACCCATGCTTAGGTCTAGTTGGTATACTAGTTAGTAGATACATGATGGTGAATTATCAATGTCTTTAGCCATTGTTTCCCAGTGGTAAAATATAAATGACAACCTGGTAATACTCTAGGTAAAATGCTACAATGGTATTTGATCATGCGCTTTGGATACTATTTCTATATTCTAAATGGTGGCATGATTTAATATCACACCTCTTGGTGTTATTCTTTGGGGATGACAACTTGGCGTTCTAGTAGCGATGCTATGCCCACAAGCATTTTTAGTGTCGTTACTAGAGATAACATTAAGAGGTGTCAACAAGCATTTTTGGCGCCGTTCTTGTCGGAGAAACAATTGGCGTAAAGATTTTGATATTAATCTTGATGTCCGCTAACTTAGTGTACCACTAGCTTTAGTAGGATTACCCTTGTGTTTGTTGAGTTG